>SJYC01143304.1:0-89106 GCA_006408675.1 Madoqua kirkii
CTAAGACAGAAACTACTTTTCCTCATGTGGTTCTCCCCCTACGTCCCCCATACTAAACCTGTATTTTGAAGATGGTTTGTTTGGGAATTTTTTAAGTAGGAAGATACTCTGTTCTTGAGGTTTCAATCTGATTTTTCTATTACAATCTATCCTTCTGGTAGTAATGATAGAAGTAAACTCTCATCTTTTGAATAACTAAAAACAGGATGGTAAAGTAATCATCTTCATCTCAGTGTTTTGTTTTAAAAATAGAAGATATTGTGTACCTTGGTAAGAAAAAATTTTTTCCCCTGACCTTTGACCTTTTGAATCATTTTTACCTGAGAGGGAGACCTCATTTCAGTCACATAAATAGTCTGTTAAATAGATTTTTAAAGGCCTGTAGGAGTTATTAAAACTCCCTAACATGAATAACTTAACTAATCAAAATCAGAATACAAGTATTAAAATCTGTGTGTCTGAAGGTAGTAATGAAATAGTTTCATTATGGGTAACCAGGAAATTATGTGCCGTAATAAAATTAACTTTTCTTTAGCATTAAGAGGATACCTTGATAAATATGCAGAATATTCTTCTATGAAAATTATTTATATGTTATTGTGTCAGAGAGGGAAGATAATCTCTTAGACCTCGAAAAACTAAACCGTTTGGGATTTTATATCAGATCAACAATGGTATTAATAATGGCGATTAAATTGAAATTAAAAAGTCAGCTTTCTGTCTTTACAAACTGAAATTCTGCTGATAAGTATTTATAGATATTTGACATGGTATCGTCAAGTTCATAATGTAATTTTAAAAAATTAACTGGGTGGCTTTTCTCTGTGTCATGTAAGATAGAACTATATTTAGCCTTGGATGTACTCCCTAGTTTTAGAAAGTTTAAATTTAGTGGTGGCAAAAACTCCTAAATTTCACCCCCATCGCAGCCCAGCCTCCGATTGCCCAGAACATTCACCACTCCTCAGCACATGTTTATCCTGACACGCTTCTCCTCAGAAAGGGACAGGGAAATGATCTTGACACATTTGACTGTTAACATTCAGGTAGCATTAGCTCTTTTTGGTGCACACATCCTTCAGTGAAGGTGTGCTTGCCCTGGCATCACAGCATTTACTGGGTCTCCTCATTCAGCCTGGACTAACCTAGACATCCCAAAGTGGGGCAGGTAGCAAATTCATGAGGGTAAAATCAAGGTTCTCCTACGCATCTCTCATTTAACTGCCGTGATTCCATTTCATGTGTTCTACTTCCAACTTCCATCTCTTTTTGTTCCTTTTCTGGAACCTAAAATACCACAAAATACCATAGCAGACATCATATATAAGTCCAGGTTGCAATATCAACTAAATTTCATCTCTGCTGTGAAATATACTATAAATGTGTGGTTATTGTTTTTAAATAATTTTGAATATAATTTTAGGTATTGAGAATCTGATTTAAGTTTGTAAATAATAAAGTTCAGCTTTGTACTGTTTCTAAGAAAAATATTGATAATGAAGCTAACAAAATAAATTGTAGGGAAGAGACAGGTAAAACCTTTTTCTTTCAAGGCCCACTGACCAAGAAAAAAATGTAGAAGTGCATATATTAAGTTTAAACAACCTAATTAATTGGGTTTTTTAATTTAAAAGAGCAGCAGTTTTTTTGTGTATTTCAGAGAAAAAGAACAAAATAATTAATATTGTAATGCATAGTGCTCTTGTAATATGGATTTCTACTTGTGGTATATTGGGGATAAAAAAAGACAGGCACACCCAAGAGCAGCTAGTAAGAGAGATACCTGGATCCAGTAGAGAGTGCCACAGTGGTGAAGGGACACTCACTCAAGAGATGGTCCAGTACCTAGGACTTTGCAAAGATTGAAACATAAATCATGCCCCATTTGTTTGTATTCTGATTAGAGTCATGGTACTGACACATTAAAAGTAAACTCATCATGGTGTATAGCAGACTGCTCCATTTACAGTATAAGCTGAGTGTTTCAATAGTTATAGATAAGACCTGGCATAGTCCGTGACTTTTTAAAAAAATGAGATTTATTATTTAGTCATAAAGCAGAAAGGAGAATACAGCATTCCAGTTGAAGGGATCATATATTTAGAGAATATGAGATAGTTATAAGTTTTGTATTTAAGAGACTGGACGAGAGGTTTTACCTAACTTAACCAGCTCAGTATGAATTCTGATATTTAGGAAAAGAGGTTAGATTTGATCAGCAATTAAAACACTATAAGACAGACTTTCATGGAATAACCTTGCTGTCTTAAAACCAGAAAGTGAAAGTTGCTCAGTCATGTCCAACTCTTTGTGACCCCATGGACTATACAGTCCATGGAATTCTCTAGGCCAGAGTACTGGAATGGGTAGCCTTTCCCTTCTCCAGCGGATCTTCCCAACCCAAAGATTGAACCCAGGTCTCCCTCATTGCAGGCAGATTCTTTACCAACTGAGCTATCAGGAAAGCCCTGTAACCAGAAACTAAAAGCTGAATTTCAATTTTAAGTGAGAAGGTGAAATGTCACTTCTTGGATTCAGAGAACAGATGAAATTTAGTAAAGGACCTTAATTCCACCATCAGAGAGCTTTAAAATTGTTTGAAAATGGCACAATCCTTGGACTCCTTTTTTTTTTAACCCCCAGAATACTGTGAAACATTGATACATTTAATTCAGAAATACATATTGGGAAAAGGGGACTGATTAAATATGATATATGAAGTATCAAAGATTTACGAAAGAGTGGTAAGAGTGGAAATATTAAATTAAAGAAGTTTGAAGACACTTAATTTTTCCAGTAAGTTCAGAGGAAATCACTTTTATTAAGTTTAATTTTGTGAAAAGCAGTATTCAGTGGAGGCATTATTTGAAACTATTGTAGGGGGTGGGGAGAGGTTTCGTCAGAGAAATAAATGTATTTCTTGTTTAGCTATTTCAAAAAAAGCCTTTGCATTAGTATGTGATTTTAGGGTAAAAGCTCTAAGGCAATATTTTTACTCCAGCACACAACTTAGCAACTTAACAACAGCAGCAGTTTAACATGACTTTTTAAATCTGAAATGTAAACTTGAATATCTTAAATTGCCCTGCTTTCCCAATTCTTCGCTTAGTATCAAAGACAATAATTAAAAAAGAAAAACCAGCACCATGTATTGAGTCCTCCCAGAGACTAGTTAGCACTGCATGGTATTTCTTAAATACATTGTCTCATCTGCTCTGAATTAGCTTAGCTTTTGGAGTTATTTGAAAACACATTCTCAGTGGCTTTAAAAAAAAAGAAAAACTGGAGTATCAGTCATCAGTAACTTAGGAGGTTATTGAACCATCTAACTGTCTTAGTTTTTTATTGTTTTGAGGAAGTACCTGGCTGTCTTCCTGACCTTGCCTTCATCTCCACCACTCTTTCCTGGAGTCTCTAGCAGAAAAAGAGTGAATACCTCACTAGCTTAACTCATTTATTCTCTGTTAGTACTGGAGAAGCAGCTACTTCTGAAATAGGAAAGTCTGTGTTACCTCCCAGTTATCCTCCCTGCTCCTGGAAACGTACATACATGTTCATATTGGGAAGAGAGCGAGCCATGCTTCTCTCACAAGCTGTTGTGGCGGTTTTACCTCTTTTTGAAATACAAACAAAACGTGTGTGTTCAGATATTTTGATAAATTGGCTGGTTGGTTGTTCGAGTTAACCCATTTAGCTGTTTTTTTGACATGACATTCAGTCACACTTTTCATGCTGTCCATGTGTGTAAGACACTCCCATCAGTAACACCTCTCATTCTCTGCAGTGATTCGCATTGGCAGGAGTGGGATGGACAGATAGAATCTTTGCTAATTGAGGATGACCCACTGGAAAAGAATGTGCCTCTTGCTTTCCCCCTTTCCCTGTGAAGGAACACTGATAATTGCTGGAGTTGACACAGCCTTATAGTAAACTTAATGTGATCAAGGAGAGAAGGAATGTGAGGCTTGATTAGGTAGAGTCCATAAGACTGAATTTAAAATATAAAGGTCCCATATGACTGGTTTTGATTTTAATTAAACAAGGGCTTACATGCTTTAATATATGATGTTCAGTGCATAGCCAGCTTAAATTGTAGGCATGAGAGTATGTAATTGGATGTCCTCTGTTTACCTTTAGAAATAAAACATTACCAGTAGCAATAACTTTTTTCTCTAGGAAAAACAATCATCTGCTTTCTTGCTTTTTGTTTTTAATTATTTATGACAGAAAATAAATAAAACACATGCTATAATTTCAGATACCAATGGATCAGATAATTCCATCCCAATGGCTTATCTTACACTGGATCACCAACTACAGGTAAAGGAGTACTTTCTCAGCAGTTTCCTTTCTCCTTTTTAGAGAAGTTTGCTTTAAAGCTGGTGGTTGTATTCTTATTTGTCATTGTGTATGCATTTATGCTTTCAGTTGGCCTCCTTAAACTTTTAAAAATCAAATTGAAACAACTGATTCTCAATTAAGTCAGTGAGATTGCCAGAATCATATGTTTCTAATCCAACAATCACCTTAAAATACTCATATCTTTGTTCAGCTGCCAAGAATAGGTCTTGGCTCTTCATTGTTAGTGTATTAAAATTTAAAACTCATATAAGCTCATTTCTCCTTAATAGATTTTGTGATACATTGGCATGTTCATGGTGACTAAAATATAAGTAATACACATCTCTGCCTGAGGATGAGAGCTGTAAACATCTTTCAGTATAATAAAGTTTAGCAACTGAAATGTAAAACCAGAGGTCAAGAGTACTGTGGTCATGGTTCAAAAGTTTGAAAACAGCAAGTATAAATTTAAGATCTGAGTTAACACTGGCAAAAGGACACCGAGATTTTCTAGGCCTAGTTTATTTAACGCTTATTTTTAAAAGATCATTGCTTTAGTGCTATTAAAGTCTTACTACTGTCTCTGTCTTAACGCTCAGCTAGATATTGAGATTTGATTTAATTATGTTTTAACATTTGTGATTTATTTCCAGCCTCTAGCACCATGTCCAAACTCCAAAGAATCTATGGCAGTGTTTGAACAGCATTGTAAGATGGCACAGGAATACATGAAAGTCCAAACAGAAATTGCATTGTTATTACAGAGAAAGTAAGTTATCTTTTATGAGTAAAAATAAATAATTGGTATTTTGAGTTTAAAATGTGCTAAGGTGCAATATTGTTTAAAGACATGAAAACCATAGTTCTTAGGATTAATCATGAAGTATATTTCTCATGTGGAGCTTTTCTCTATGTTTATGTTTTTTCTTTTCTTTTTTATTTTTTACTGATGGATAGTTGCTTTACAGAATTTTGTTGCTTTCTATCAAATTTCACCATGAATCAGCCATAGGTATACATATATCCCCTCCCCTTTGAACCTCCTTCCCATCCCCTCCCCATCCCACCCCTCCAGATTGATACAGATCCCCTGTTTAAGTCTCCTGAGCCACACAGCAAATTCCCACTGGCTCTCTATTTTACATATGGTAATGTCAGTTTCTACGTTACCCTTTCCATACATCTCGCCCTCTCCTCCCCTCTCCCCAGGTCCATAAGTCTGTTCTCTATGTCTGTTTCTCCATTGCTGCCATGTAAATAAATTCTTCAGTACCACTTTTATAGATTCCATGTATATATGCATTAGAATACCATATTACTTTTCTCTTTCTGACTCACTTCACTCTGTATAATAGGTTCTGGGTTCATCCACCTCATCAGAACTGACTCACATGTGTTCCTTTTTATGGCTGAGTAATATTCCATTGTGTTTATGTACCACAACTTCTTTATATATTCATCTGTCAATGGACGTCTAGGTTGCTTCCATGTTCTAGCTATTGTAAATAGTGCTGCAATGAATGGGATACATGTGTCTTTTCAACTTTGGTTTCCTCCAGATATATGCCTAGGAGTGGGATTGCTGGGTCATATGGAAGTTTTAGTCCTAGGTTTTTTTTTAAAGAATTTTCTATGTTTATGTTTTTTAAACACCCCTGGCTAAATTTCCATGTACAACTGAACTCTTGACTGAATTTTATTATATTAGCAAGACATAAGGGAAATAAATAAGTCCTCTTAACCATATATTTTATGTTCTCAGAATTTTAAAGTTAAAAGCTATTTAGATTTATTGGTAAATGGGTTTATTGTCCTTGGACACAGGTAAAATAATTTGATTTACTAATGTTTAGTTGTGCTTTATCTTAGAAACATTTTGGTATATATCGTCTCTGCAGATGTATGTTTCAGAGAGTAGAATGACTTATTAGAGGCTTTATTTAATCTCTAAGGGTTTTTCTGAGGAGTTCAATACTCACAGGTTGCTCTGGGAAATAGACTACTTTTCTCCCCTTTTAAAGAATTACAGTCCCGTTTCCATTTCTCTACTTAAGATTCTTAAGAAACAATGTTTCCATTTTCTTAAACATGACCTTCATGAAATTTTATTCCTTTGACACTGATTTATGGTGGTACTTTCAAGAAGGGAGAAAAAGGGTTTTTTCACAATTTTCTAATACAATGATTTTGATGAATTCAATTTAACATTTTAAAGGTAAAGCTAAATAGATTAAATATTAAACTGTGTGAACTGTAGAACTGGAATTTTGTCACACTTTATATCAAGGAAAAAAAGCTATTTCTTATGTCACATGTTTAATCTGTACTGTTTTCATACTTTAATCATTTGAAAGAGGAATTCTATGCTGGAGAAAAAACACAGAATGAATTGAGCGACACTAAAAATATGGCAGTTTTAATCCTTTTTTTAAATTTATTTAGTTGGAGGTTAATTACTTTACAATATTGTATTGGTTTTGCCATACATCAACATGTATCTGCCACAGGTATACACATGTTCCCCATCCTGAGCCCCCCTCCCTCCTCCCTCCCCATACCATCCCTCTGGGTCATCCCAGTGCACCAGCCCCAAGCATCCAGTATCATGCATTGAACCTGGGCTGGCGACTCGTTTCATGTATGATATTATACATGTTTCAATGCCATTCTCCCAAATCATCCCACCCTCTCCCTCTCCCACAGAGTCCAAAAGACTGTTCTATACATCTGTGTCTCTTTTGCTGTCTCGCATACAGGTTTATCGTTACCATCTTTCTAAATTCCATATATATGCATTAGTATACTATATTGGTGTTTTTCTTTCTGGCTTACTTCACTCTGTATAATAGGCTCCAGTTTCATCCACCTCATTAGAACTGATTCAAATGTATTCTTTTTAATGGCTGAGTAATACTCCATTGCGTATATGTACCACAGCTTTCTTATCCATTCATCTGCTGATGGATATCTAGGTTGCTTCCATGTCCTGGCTATTACAAACAGTGCTACAGTGAACATTGGGGTACATGTGTCTCTTTCAGTTCTGGTTTCCTTGGTGTGTATGCCCAGCAGTGGGATTGCTGGGTCAAAAGGCAGTTCTATTTCCAGTTTTTTAAGGAGTCTCCACACTGTTCTCCATTGTGGCTGTACTAGTTTGCATTCCCACCAACAGTATAAGAGGGTTCCCTTTTCTCTACACCCTTTCTAGCTTTTATTGCTTATAGACTTTTGGATAGCAACCATTCTGACTGGCGTGAAATAGCACCTCATTGTGGTTTTGATTTGCATTTCTCTGATAATGAGTGATGTTGAGCATCTTTTCATGTGTTTGTTAGCCATCTGTATGTCTTCTTTGGAGAAATGTCTGTTTGGTTCTTTGGCCCATTTTTTGATTGGGTCGTTTATTTTTCTGGAATTAAGCTGCAGAAGTTGCTTGTATATTTTTGAGATAGGTGGGACTAAACAGAAGAGGGGGGCTCAAAAAAGAAAGGGCGGGGCTTTGGATGGGCCTGGAACTTGGAGCTGGGCTGGGGAGAGGATGGAGCTGGGAAAAGCCAGGCGAGGTTGAAGGAAAAGGGCGGGGCTTGGAAAAGGTAAAAGGGCAGGGCTGGAGGAAGGAGGAAAGATGTGGATCTGAAAGTAGCGGGCTGATCGGGGGGCGGTGCAAAATGCTGGTTGGGTGTAAAACGGACTGTGTAAGTAAAGTAAGATTCAGATGCTGGACGGAACCTTGTAGGTAGGCGGGGAAAGGCTTCATGATGTCAAAACAGCTACTTTTAATGTGACTGGGTCACTTATAGCCATGTGAACTTGGGCAGTTTGTATTACTTATTTGGTAAAGCTGAGCTCGACAACTCTATTGTCAGTTTTGGGGGGCTTTTAAGAACTTGGGTGCCAAGAAGAGTCTACTTGTAAAACAGTACTTGTTGCTTAGGCTGTCCAGTTTTGCCATCAATGGGGAGCGTGAAAGGGTCTGCCAGGGTTCTGGGGCAAAGCCTAAAATATCTGGAAACTTCTAATTTATCTTAGTATAAACCTTGCAGTTGACCCACTATAAAGTATATGTTTTCATATACAATGTCTTCTCCTAAACATCCTAATAAAATTGACACTCCAGGAAGAGGTTTGCTGGTTAACGTCTTGGCCTCTGGAGCCAAACTGTTGGTTTCTGTTCAATAAGTGACTTAACCTCTCTGAGCCTCAGATTCTTCATGTGCAAAAGATAAAACAGTGCTTATTTCACAGGATTGCTGTGAGGATTAAATAAGATGATGCATGTAAATTACTTATCAATGTTAGATATGTAGTGAATACTCAAAAAAAAAAAAAAGGGACTTCCCTGGTGGCTCAGACAGTAAAGCGTCTGCCTACAGTGTGGGAGACCTGGGTTCGATCCCTGGGTCAGGAAGATCCTCTGGAGAAGACAACCCACTCCAGTACTCTTGCCTGGAAAATCCCATGGAGAGAGGAGCATAGTAGGCTACAGTCCATGGGGTCGCAGAGTCTGACACGACTGAGTGTCCGACTTCACTCAAAATATCAGCTTTTTAAATTATCCTCTCTCAAAAAAACTTTAGATGGATTAGAGCAGATTTATACAGAATCATCTTAAAGCTGACCCCTTTTGAGGTCAAGAATCCCTTTTAGAATCTGATAAAAGCTATGGGCCTCTCTCCTCAGGAAAAATGTACACACATGAATATTCACTTGTTTCTTAAAGTATTTGAAGAATATCTGAAGAAGGGTTAGATGTATGTGTGTTAGGATGGGGATGATCCCTAGCTGAAGCTGTCTTGCTCCATCTTTTTCTTGGTGTGTCCCAGACCCTGGGCGTCCCAGCCTCCTTCCCCAAGACCCATGAGACAGAAGTGGAGTAAAGGTCAGCTTTATTATTGGGAAGAAGGCAGGGAGGTGGTGACAGTGCCAGGCCCTTCTATGGGTGATGGGGCAGAGGGCTCGACCAGCCAATACTGATCCTCCAAGCTGCCCTCCCAATGAGGTCCAAGGTTCCAGGTGCCTCTGATTTTGAGCAGAAGCAATGGGTGGGCAGGCAGGCAGACTGCTGGGCATTGGTTAGGTGGGCTATTCAGGGATGCTCTGGAGCTGGCGTTGGGCTGGGGGTGGCAGGGGGTGGCGGGCGAGGCTGGATGTCCCTTGTGCGCATATAGGACAGTAGCTGCTCTGGGATCTCCGCCAGCACATCCTTGGCAAGTCGGGCCATGCTCAGCACCTGGTTCCCCGACCGGTCGACATAGTCTCGGAATGGGACGAACTGTGATAGGCACGATCAGATGTGGGTGGCCAGGAGAGTAAGGACTTGGGAAGGTGGCAGGACGGAGGCTTCCTCTTTGACCCCTAACATCTCTAAGTATCACTCTCTTTCCCACCTTATCTAGAGTAAATTTCTACATTTGCTTTCTCCTTACCCACTTTTTTTCCCACCTTCTATTCACCCTCAAACCACTCTAATCTGGCTTCATGCAGTCTACTGAAACTGTTCTTGCTAACGAAGTCAATAGCACCATGTTCCCCAATCAGTCCAGCAGGCAATGATTGTCATGCATCTTGCTGACTCCCCTTGAGCTTTCCATTACATTTCACCATGATCTTCCTGAACACTTCCCACTCTTGACACATTACATTCTTCTAGATTTTCTCTACCTTTCTGGATGCCTCCCTGTACCAACCCCAATGCTCTAGGTCTGCCTAATCCCTAAATCTGATGCCTTTTCTTTCTCAATTCTCTTCCTGGGTGATTTCATACACTTCACCACATTTACAAACTGTTCCCTGGATCAAGATGTACAAACTTAATTAGACAAAATAAATAAACAGCAAGGATAAACTGTATAACAGGGTATTGTAACTTTTATCTTGTAATAACTTTAAATGGAGTATAAACTAAAAGCACTGAATCACTATTCTGCATACCTGAAATTAACACTGTATTGTAAATTGACTGTACTTCAATTAAAAAAAAAAACAACCTTGTTCCCTGATAATTCCTACATTTATACATCCATCCCTACCTTCTTTTCTTTAAGGCCCAGAGTCACAACCTGGTTGCCCATATCACATCCCCTTTCATTCGTCTTAGATAACTCAAGCCCAATGTGTTTACAGCTGAATTCTAGGCTTTTCTGCCAATCTCTCCCTTCTCCAGCCTTTCCTTTCCCAGCAAGTGAGACTATCACTCACGCAGGGGCTCAGTCTAGGAAACTAAGAATCATTCTTGAAGCCACCCTGACTCTCTATCATCATTTAATCAAGTAGTCAATTCTCATACATTTTTTCTTAAATTGTCTTTTGAACCTGTTTCTCCTCTCCATCCTCACCACTCCTATTCCCATCCAAATCCCTGGACTACTTCGAAGGCTTTCTCACTAACAGAGCTCCCTGCTTTCTCCCTCGTCCTGCTGCAGTCCGCACTCCTGCAGCCTCTCTGCATGTCTCAAAATGCGAGACTGACCATCTCACTTCTCTATCTAAAATCCTTCAAGAGCTTTCAAATAATCTTAGAACAAAGCCTCAAACTTCACCATGACTGGCAGGGCCTTGCCTTCCTCTTCCACTCACTGCTGTGATCCTGCCACCCGGGCCTCTTGCCTTCTCCATGACTGGGCCAGCTATTTTGAACCTAAGGGCTTCTCACCTGCTGCTTCTCTGCCTGCTATGCTTATACCTTGCTTTAGATTTCAGTTCCAGTGTCATTTCCTCGTAGTAGCCTTCTCTGACAATCCTGCCTAATCAGATCCCGGTTACAGACTCTCACTGTGGCGTTTGCTGTCCCTCTGGAACATTTAGCACAATCTAATGAACTGTGCCATTATTATTGGCGCCTCCACTAGAGGGCAGGTGCCTTGGGGATCTCTTACAATGAATCCACCATGGCTGCAGCAACCTGCCTGTTTCTCAAAAAGAATTTGTTGAATGAATGTAGGAAGGCTAAAAGAGTGAAGGGAAGAAAGGTGATTAAGAAGGCAGTAAAGGGACTTCCCTGGTGGTACAGTGGTTAAGAGTCCACCTCCCAATGCAGGGGACACAGGTTCAATCTCTGGTCAAGGAAGGTTCCACATGCCCTGAGGCACATAAGATCTTGCGTCACAACTACTGAGCCCACAGTCTAGAGGCCATCCACAACAAGAGAAGCTTAGACACCTCAACTAGAGAGTAGCCTCTGCTCTCATAAATTTGAGAAAGCCCCGCATGCAGCAAGGAAGACCCAGCAGAGCCAATAAATAAATAAAAATTGGAAAAAGATAAAAGGAAGGCAGTAAAGGGGAATGGCTGCTAACTTAGCCCCTCCTTCCCACCATGCCTTTGACACCATGACTTCCTTTTGACCTCATGACATCAGGTCTACCTGAACGATGTCACGCTCGGCATAGCGTCCTCGAGAGGACACGCGCACATCATCACCGTCCAGCTCTTCCATAGCTGCAGGAAAGACACCCCTCAGCTGATTGACCTTTCCCACAACAACCCATGCTGCCCTCTGCCTCTTCACTCCCCTTTGGAGTCATCAAGAGACTGGCTGTATCAAAGTCCTACAAATATTAGGCACTGTAATGGAGTTAGTTATTATTATTCCCTCCCACGCATTCCATCATCCTAGGAAGCCCAGGAGGGAAATATTTGTATCAACAAGCTCAGTTATAATGAGGAAATGGTTCAGAGAAGGTCTGACTTGGCCAAGGTGTGACACAGGCATCCATCTTATCTTCTCTATGAAACAGGCCTGGGTTCCCAGATGCTCCTCTGTTTTCCCTAGTTCTTGGTTCCACTCATGAAAACCCATCTTACTCACCTTCAAACATGGCTGGTCCCACACCGACAATAATGATAGACATGGGCAGTGAGAGGCCTGTGAGAGGAAAGAGGGTAAATGGTTGGGGTGAGCAGCCATAGCAAGGGAAGTGACTGTTGGGGGACAATTCTCTCTGTGTATAATATTTTGGCACATCTTACAAGCAGAGGCACTGATTTCTCTTTGTGCCAGACTATCTTTTCAAGTATGTCTGCATATATAACAGCCTTGAAAGATACAGGGTCTTCCTATACAGCAAAGGGCAGGTTTGTTTACTGTCTAGTATGATAAAATGTCCCATGCTGGAACAAAGGGCCAGCATGCTTACTGCCCATAATAAAAGGCTCAGGTTTTCTATACTCAGGGTTTGTGTTCTTTAATACAACCCACTGGTCATCTGGCCCTGGAAGTGGGACTTAGTGAATCAGAGCCAATGCTGATAGTTGAGCTGTTGCTGGGAACAGTGGCATGTGGAATCTCAATTCCTGGACCGGGGATTGAACTCATGCCCCCTGCAGTGGAAGTGTTGAGTCTTAACTACTGGTCTACCAGGGAAGTCCCACACACCTTTGCTTTTGACCCAGAAGTCTTGTGTCCACTTCGAGCATCCATGAAATTGGCAGCCTGACTTGTTAGCTTGCATACAGGGCAAAATCTCAACCTCTGGACAGTTATTAACAATGACCTCTTCCTGCCAAACCCTCCTCAGACTTACACTGACAATGGCCTCCTTCGTCTGTGTCATGTCAGAGATGACCCCATCAGTGATGATGAGCAGAACGTAGTACTGGGAACCATCAGAGATCTTGGCTGCAGCCCTGGGAGAGAGGCTAAGATCAGAATTCAGCTGAAAGCCCAGAGAGTCCAAAGGAATGTCTATCCCTAAGACTTCCACAGCCAGCCCTATAAGCAGAGGACAAGCACTGGGGCTTCAGAAGCTCATGCTCCTTCTCCAGAGCTGGCTGCCTGCCCCTCCTACTGTCCCTCCAGTGACACGCACAGAGCATTTGCTATGGTAGCTACTGTGTTAGGCATTGTGAGAAAGAAACAGTCCCCCCAGTCCTCTTGAGAGGGACACTGAACCAAGAATCACAGAAATATCTATAGAATAGCATTTGTGAGGAGAGTTGGAAGAAAAAAAGCTACTGCTATAAGAGCGTCCTGCAAGGGATCTTGACATGGCCCAGGTCAATGAAGACTTCTTTTAGGAAACAATGTTGAGGATGAAGGAGAAGAGGAGGGAGAGGAGGCTAAGTGAAGGGGAGGGGGTGGTCATTCCAGACAGAAGGAACAGCCTGGACAAAGTCCCTGTAATGAGACTGGAGGAAATCTACCCTGTCTGGAGACCAGAAAATGAGGGGAGCAGCGTGGACCATATGATTGAAATGGGATGGGGCCCAGATCACCCAGGACTTTGTTGGCCCTGGAATGATCTTGGTGTTTATACAAGAACAAGACCAAAGACTGAAGGCCTTCTTTCTCCTCTCTCTCACCCATTTCTCCTCCTCCCTTCTCCCTTCTGCTCATCACATCCCATTGCCTAGGCTTCTGGGTCCTCAGCCAGTCTAACAGCTGCTCCCAGAGTCTTTTTCCTTCTCCCACTACCAGTCTTTGACTCCCAAGATTTTTTGATCTAAAATGAGTTCAGAAATCATTGAGTCCAGTCCTCTTATTTTATACATAAGAGAAACAAGACCTCAGACAGCACAAAGGCCATGGCAGATTTGGTCTCTTGACTTCCAGCCTCAAACCCTGTGAGGATTGGAAAGGATGGAGCTGTACTATCCAGTAAGGCAGTCCCCAGGTGCTATGGAAATTTATATAAATTAAGTTAAATAAAATTTTCTCAGTTCCTTGTTTACCCTAGCAACACTCCAGGTGCTCACTATCTGTATGTGGCTGGGAGCTACCATACAGGACATCACAAGATACAGAACATCTCCATCATTGCATCCATCACTGCAGAGAGTTCTATCGGACAATGCTGTTATCTAAGCTTGATATAAAAAATGCAGAGGAAAGCACAGTGAGAGTGGAGAATTCAAACAGCTACAGTTCATTTCGCCCAGGGCCCAGGGTGGGAGTGGGCCATGATCTCCCTAGCAGCCTTTGCTCTTTTCTGGCTGCAGCCTCTTCATAGGCTTGGGCTGCCACCATTTCCTGTCACTCACTCATTCTGCAAATAATCACTGCACACCTGCTGTGGGTCAGGCACCAAGTTTGGTGCTGAGCCTGCAGCAGAGAATCGGATGTTGTCCTGCGGGGAGATGGATGCTTACAGCACGGTGATGCAGTGAGGCGAGGGCTTTGAGGACATGACATCTAACCTAAGACCTGAAAAGTGAGTAGGAGTTAGCCAGGAGGAGCTGGAGGTAGAGGTGGGGTTGGGGGAGGACGGGATGGTAAAGGGAAGATGATCCAGAGAGAAGGAATGGCATGTGCAAATCAAGAGAAAGTGTGTTCTAGGAGATGCAGGTAGGACTACAGAAGAGAGAGGAGCTCAGAGCAATGGGTAAGGGTCCCCTCACAAAGGATTTGTGAGCAGGAGCATTGTGGGTTGTGGAAGGGTTTGGGGACTTGGGAGGCACATCCGTGGCTCCCTGCAGAAGCCTGGCACTCCCAAGGCCATTTAGACCTGGAGCTGGGTGAGAGGCTGGGGAAAGCCAGTCTGCGCCCCACTTGGCTGTGGAGTGGCAGACAACAAAGAGGCATCTGTGGTCATCAAAATCATGGCTGCACACTTGACATACGTGATCTGATTGAATCCTCACTACCATTCTATGAGGTGAGCGCATTTGTTATTCCAAAGTGAAGTTTACAGGTGTGAGTAATAACATTCCAAAGGAGTGGTGAAGCTGGGGCCCCAGTCCACACTTGACCGACTAAGCCTAAAGCCTGAGCTCTTGATGCCTCTAGGCTTCATTCCCGCCTGCTCTTTGGCTACTCCTCCGTGCACGCTGCACATTCTGATCTAGGTGTACAGTTCACTGTCTACGGAGTTTGCCCCTTCATGCCTCTGTGCTCTTCACATGCAGTTCCTGCCGCCAGGCCTGCTCTGCACATCTTCCTCTGAAAAAGTCCAGTTCTCCCTCTGCACCCAGCCAAGCAGTCAGGTCCCCCACAACTAGGCTGTCTTGGGTCTCTTGGATGCCACCCACCAAGATGGATTGTCTGCCCTTCATGGGTCCTCACACCCATGAGTGTACCAACATGTATGCCAAGGGGAACCCAAGGTCACAGGATACTTGAAGCACCCATTACACTATATGATCTGGTGGATAAAGCTAGATGAATCTAAGTATACTTAAAGCACACCTCCCCATGCCTTAAATTATAGCAAATATGGACACTATGTCAGAAGCATGTAAAATCTGCATGAATTATTAAGATAAAATATGGGGATTTCAAAGACATTTTCAGGTTGGCTGCTTTTAGCTGGGCCCCCAGTTTCCCCTAGGGGAAGCAGTTGTTTGCCTTTGCCAATAGGCGACTTGCTGGAAAAGTTTGGGAAGCTCTGGCCTGTAGAAGGTAATGATTTATTTATATTTCTGTCTCCTGCGCCAAGGCGGGAGATCTCAAGGGCAGAGACTAGATCTGATTCATCTGAGTCTCCAGTGCCCCAGCAGATATCTGAGCACACGCAGATGCCCTTTGAATAGTAATAATGATAATAATAGTAACATTAATAGCTTACACCCATAGCACTTACCATGTGGCAGGCACTGTTCTATGTGCTTGATGAATATTAAGTTAGTCCTCACAACAGCCCTATGATGTAGCTACTATTATCCTCATTTACAGTTGAGGAAACAGACACAGAGAGGCTAAGAATCTTACCCAAAGTGACACAGCTGTAAGAAGTAGAGTGGGGGTATTAACTTAGTCTAGCTCTACAGCCCACATTCATGCTACATTTTGTTTTATGGACTATTCATTGAATCAGGAAATGAATGAGTGAATCAGCTAATTTGCCCAAGATAATATTTAAGTCTGTTTAATATCAATAACAAAAGAAAATGTGTTCAGGTTCCATTATTAAGTGAAAAGATCAGTAGTGAAATGTTACACCAAATTTGACTGCCATTATGGCTACATAAGGAAAAATTATCATTAACTATATGTGTGTGTGTGTGTGTGTGTATCTTCACATTCTCATGGGCCATTTTCTGGGTCATTTCTTATTTAATTTCTTCATCTTAAAATTTCAACAGCAATGTTACATTATTTTTGTAATTAAAGAAACTATTATCTCATGATGAATTAGAAGATAAACTAATCTTTATTAGAGGAAAAAGGAGTCTCTGGATATATATACCTCCCTGAAATCCTTTCACTTTTATTATTTTCTGTTTGTTTGTTTCATCTTTTTACTTTCAAGTTTTCTGAGGTATTTTGTTTTACATGGGTCTCCTATTTAGCATATAGTATGTATGTGAAAGTCACTCAGTTGTGGCCAACTCTTTGCAACCCCATGGACTCTATAGTCCATGGAATTCTCCAGGCCAGAATACTGGAGTGGGTAGCCTTTCCCTTCTCCAGGGGATCTTCCTGACCCAAGAATTGAACTGAGGTCTCAGGTGGATTCTTTACCAACTGAGCTATCAGGGAAGCCCTTAGCATATAGTAGAATTATTATTTTTTATTCAAGCAGAGAAAGTTTTTAATAGGTGAATTTATCCAACTTAAGTTCACTGACATATGTTCAGTTTTAGTTCAGTCATTTTATTTTATTTGCATTAAAAATCATTTGATATGTAAGTTAGATTTTCTTTGCTTTGTGTTTTTATCCTGAAAATTTGGAGTTACTCTTCTGTTTTTAGTTGTTTATCTACAACTTGAGCTCATTTTAATCTACCATGAGCACTGACTATGGGCCAGACACTGTGCTAAGTATTCTTGAAGTTAAGTTGCTTCAGGTCAGATAAGGTTAGTGAGTAGTGGACCTGGGGGTCACTCCCAGGTTTGATGCCAAAGCTTGTTCCTCATCCACTGTTCTATAGGTCCTTCTCTCTTCCTCAAACTTGAGGCCTGGTTTGTTGTTCCCAGGAAGTAGGGTTGGGGCAGTTAACTGACATTCTTTCTACCTTAGAATAAGGCTTGATGTAACCTGTTTATACCAGAGCTTGGCCAACACTGAAACCTTCACCCTCTCTCCAAAGCCTAAATTCACTATCCGTGGGGAGGCAATTCCCTGTCTGGTCCTCTTAATTTCCCCCAGGTGCATCTAGTTTCCTTACCTGGCCACCTGGTTGATGACAGGGGCGAAGTAGGTGGGCCCGTAGAGCTGCACTGTGCGCAGGCTCTGGAAGTAGCTCTCCAGCACACCCTCAATGCCCGCGCAGTTGGGGTCCTCGTCATTGTTGTTCTGTCAGGGAAGATGCCCTGCTGGACTGATCCCAGCTCACTCTTGCCTTTCGCCACTGCCCTCTTTCATACACCCCTCCAGACTCCAGCCCAGCTCCCCTCCTTGCTCTGCCACCCTCCCCTAGATCCTGCTCTTCTGCATGTCCTTGACCCTTGAAGAAAACCTAAGTAGAAGAATTTTGTCAACTTGGGTGGGCCAGATTCCAGAGTGTGGAGTCTAGGCTCTGGCCCATACCATACCAGGGGGAACTGGTGGGAGATCCGTCCCTCTGGAGGGAGCTTGGCGCCAAAGCCATAAGCTGGGAAGAGCTTGTCACTGTCGTAGTCCTGGATGATTTCTCCCACTGCCTTGAGGGCCATGGCATAGGCGCTGAGCTGATATGGACTCATGTAGTGCAGGGAGGTGGGCTGCAGGGGATTCCCTGTAGGGAAATAGGAGCCCCACCTCAGGGGCAGTTGATGATCTGTCTACTCACCTGCCTGTCTTTGTATGCATCTATGTGCTGCCTATCCATTCATCCACTCTTAACCCATGCTGTTGTTGGTGTTTTGCCTCTAAGTCGTGTCTGACTCTTTCATGACCCCATGGACTGTAGCCCACCAGGCTCCTCTGTCCATGGAATTCTCCAGGCAAGAATACTGGAGTGGGTTGCCATTCTCTTCTCCAGGGGATCATTCCAACCCAGGGATCGAACCCATTTCACCTGTATTGGCAGGCAGATTCTTTACCACCGAGCCCCCAGAGAAGCCTCTATAATAAGTAATACCCCCCATGTGTTACTTATTATTTTACTCAGTCATCCAAATGTTCATTTTCAAACTATCCATGTACCAACCCCTATATCTATCCATCAGTTCATCCACCTGCTCATACATCTATTCACCCTTCCACTGGCCATAAATCCATCTACCTATTCATCTCTATCCATCCGCTTCTCCATCCTCTTATCCAGCTAGCCACCCACCTGTGCATCCAGCCAGCCAGCCTGCCATCTGTCTACTTGCTCACCTGCCATTTCCCTTTCTTTTCCATCTGTCCATATAACCACATTCTTTTGTCCATCTACTCATTCATTCATCCCTCTCTATCCATCCCATTCATTCACCTGTCTGTCTGTCCTCATATGGATCCATCCACCTGTCCACTCATCTATTTCCCCAATTCAAACACCTGTCCATTTGCCCACCCACATGCCAGTTCATGCATCCACTTCTTCAGCCTGTTGTACTCAGACCCATTTGTCCACTCTATTTATCTAGCTACCCACACAGTTATCCACCCGTTTACATATTCATCTGTTAGTATACTTCTGTTCCCTCCCATCCATTCACTTACTCATCCACTTCTCAAGCTATCTGGAGCTATTATCCTTTCGATTTTCTTTGATCCATTTACACACTTAACTTTCTGTACTCTCTCCTACCATTACCCCCACAACACTCCTGCCCCAGTATTAGCCTGACTGGGCCTTGCCTCAAGCCTGGGCTCCCTGGATCGGTTAACTTTTATTCCCAGATTTTAATTCAGGCCCATCCCTAATGACTTCTTTAGAATCCCTCCACACCCTGGTCCCCCATCCATGCCTCACCATTGGAAGCTGTGAAGTCAATGGCTACTGTGAAGTTCAACTGTGTCCTGTTGGGGAAATAGATGGATTGAGAAATGAGGGACTAATACTATACCAGGGTTTCTCAAACACTTGTATGCATCTGAATCACCTGGGAATTGTGTTAAAAAGCAAATTATGATCTGGATGGTCTGGGTGGAGCCTGAGATTCTACATTTCTAACAAAAACCCAAGTGAGGCAGATGCTGCTGGCCAATGGAACACACTTTGGGGAGTGTGTTCCCACATGCCCCGTTCATTCCTAAATGCCTACTTCATGACATAATATGCATAATTTAACCCTTACTATAGTCCTGAAGTAGCAATTAACATCTCCATTTTACATAAAAATCAGGTTTAGAGAAGAAAAGTACTTTACTGAGGTCTGCTTGCATCCATTAAGCCAAAGAGAATGTTCCCTACAGCCTGCTTGTCTTTTCCTTCTCTCTTGGCCTCTCCCTCGTGCCTCGCCATATCTTCTGTAGGGGCTCCAGTAAGGCTATGGGAGACTACTGGTCTATCATCTTCCCAGGTGGGGCTGGAAGCTAGGGCTGAAAGGCAGCCCTTTGGAGAGAACTACAGTGGATAGCACCCTGTACTTTATAGTCTGCCAAGTGTTTTCAAGTTTTTTTTATGATCTCATCAGATCCTGACCATTAATGAGGAGTAAAACTGAGGCTCAGAACTGGGAGAAACTCATTGCTGGACTTTCAGTCCGGAGCTTGGCTGTGACTTACCCTCCCTTGATGTAATCGACAAAAGTGAATTCAGAGTCCACAGAAAAGGAGAGCAGCGTCACCTATGGGACAGAAGAGGCAGCCCTGCTACTTGGAAAGGATGGTTGGGCTAGAGAAAGGGAAAGAGGCACTCGACTCCAGCCCCTGACCCACCCCGTCCAGTTTCTGAAAGGGCAAAGGGGGAAGCCTTCGGAAACATACTTGGATTTCCAAAAGTATATGAAATCATGAAATAAAACTTAGGGTCCCTCCCCCCACTGCAGAAAAACCTGAAAATTAGAGATCAAATTTTCTTAAGTGAGAGGAAAAATAAGAAAAGAAAAAAAAAAAAAACAACGAAACAAAAGGAAAACTGAAATGGTGCCACCTTGTATCCAACATCACTATGTGCACGTAGTCTGCACCCATAGCTCTCCCATACCCTCACTGGGTGGTCAGGCTGTGTGTCCCCATTCTGGGGACAGAAACAAAAGGATCTACAGAGAGCCGGAGCTCTCGGGAGTACTCACAGTTCCTGAGTTGACGTATTTCTTCTTCTTACATTTCTTCCGAGGGTTAAGTACCTAAGTGAAGTAAGGTAGTGGTGATGGTGGGACATAGAGGAAGGAAGCACAGGCTGAGCACTCCTGGGATGGAGGCCTGGGAAACCTGGGCAGGGCTGAGCTCTCACCTCATACACTGTGAACTGGCTCTGGGCCTTGCTCAGCTCTCGGTAGCTGGTGGTGAACTCACCGATGAAGTCGTGGCTGCAACGAGGCCAGGGTCAGGTAAGCGACTGCTGCTGGCTTGCAGCCACCCCTGAAACCAGTCTCTTATCCTCACTCTCCCCTGCCTCCACTTGGTCTGCCAGGCACTGGGCCTTGGGTCGGAAGAGAGACCAACCTAAGAGGAAGAGAAGGGAAGAGACGGTGTCCAGAGGGACAACTGAGGGGACCAGCTGTGTTCAAGGTCCTGGCATCTGTCGTCACCCTCTCTGGCTCCCAAGGCTACTCTGGGGTTCCTAGTGAGTGTGCTACATATTTCAGGGGACTGTTTGGTTTAATTCTAGGAGAGGGCAGTGCTACCTTCCATCCCGGTCCCAGTCGTACACGTCAATCTTCACCGTTCTGAAATGTTGGAGATAAACATAGGCTAGGTTTGTAGGATAAATCTGAGACACCCCCACCCATCATAGTTAAGATGATCTTGACTATACACAGATCATCCTTCCATCCATCCATCTGTCCTTCTATCAACCTTCTTTCCATCTGTCTTATCCATTCATCAGTCCACGAATGTACCCAACTATCTACTGATACTATCACTATTACTACTGCTGCTGCTCTTTATTGCTATTCTTTACTACTGATTTTTAAAAATACTTTGGCCATGCTGCATGGCTTGTGGGATCTTGTTTCCCTGACCAGGAACTGAACCCAGGACCTCAGCAGTGAAAATGCAGAGTCCTAATCACTGTACCACCAGGGAATTCCATTGCTTCCCTGATGGCTCAAAAGGTAAAGACCACATGTAATGCAGGAGATGTGGATTTGATCCCTGGGTCAGAAAGACCCCTTAGAATAGGAGATGGCAACCCACTCCAGTATTCTTGTCTGAAAAACCCCATGGACAGAGGAGCCTGGTTGGCTATAGAGCAGAGGTCGCAGTCAGACACAACTAAGCACACACACACGTATTCCAGGCATTGTTCTCAGCACTTTCACTGACTGATTTAACAAGCACTCTATAAAGCAGTATTAATACTAATATTACTTTTGAATAAGGAAATTGAGGCCCCCAAACCAGTAACTTGACTAAGGACCATAACAAGTAAATTGCTGAGCTGAGATTTAAACTCTGACATCCTGGTTCCAAAGACCATGTTCTTAACAGCTATGCCTAAGTCATCTCAAATGGCCACTGATCTATGTGGCAGTTCACTCAACCATTCATCCTCCATCTAGTCACTCTTTTACCCATATAAATTTACCAATCAATTACTTATTAAACTCTGTCACCCATATAACTATACATCCAGCCCTTCAGTGACGCACTGATACATACAAGCGTCCATCTGTATCTCTACGCATCTACCCAACCAAACACGCAGCCATCTGGTATTTGTCCATCTAATTATCCATTCGTCTACATAACCATCTACTTATGGGCCCACTTACCTACCTTCATACTGCCCACTTGTGAATTCATATGGTCAGCCTGTCCATCTGCTTTACACTCACCCATCCATTCCCTCTACCACCCATTCATCTGTCTGTCTATTAATGTACTGGTCATTCCACCTGTTTATCCTCCTGCTTTTTCAGTCACCCCTCTGCCTCTCCAACCAACCTCCAATCTTTCATATACCCATCTAGCCTCTCAAGCATTTAGCCATCCATCCATTAATCCACCCATCATCTACCCATCCACTAATCCACCCAGCAGTCCACTCACTCATTCATCTGCTATCCATTCATCCATCCCACCCAGCAGTCTTCTTATTCATCCATCCATATACCCATCTATTCATTCACCAGTTTATCCATTCATCTGATTATCTATCCATGTATCTGCTCATTCACTTATTCATTTGCCCTTTCATCCACTCATCCATCCACCCATCCATCTGTCCATCTACCTATTCATCCATGTGGCTATCCATATGCCTTCCCATGCACCCATATCCATGTCCAAAACTGTCTCACTGAGCAGGATCCTCCACTGCTATTATGGCACTTCTACCTTCATTCTTCAGCCCAAGAACCCCACTCTCACACCCTTGTCCCCTTACTCCTTAGCTTATACTGACGCAGACCTGTCATAGTCTCCATTGCACAAGGCCCGCACAGGGATGCTGAAGGGCTGCCATACAGGATTCAGTGTGTTTTTCACAACCTCTGTCTTGTGGCAGATGGTGAACCTGGAGAGGACAAGAGGACTGGATCCTGCCTTTGGGGTAGGACTGAGCCCAGAGACAGGCCTGATATGCTTGGTTTAAGCACATATTGGGTGCTGCCTTAAGTGTTCTGGGCTCAGGTCCTGATGGAGTCTAAGATGTCCCAGCCTAAGAGCGCTAATGGGCCCACAGCAATGGTGGGAGCAGTGACTCACGTGCCATCCTCATTGCTCCTGTAGAACACGAGGAAGGGGTCTGATTTCCCAAAGAAGTCCTTCTTGTCCAGCTTGTTTGCGCACAGCTGCATGGTGGCAATATCCTGTGGATGAAGTTGGACTATTGACACTCGAATTGCCCCCAGACAGACAGCCCACTAAAGGGAGTTTGGGGAGAGAAGAGAACCTCCTGGGGCTAGCATGTGGCCCTTACTGACCCGACAATTGCTAAGCTCCTCTGCAGTCAGCAATATGGTCCCACACTTCTTGCCTGGTACACCCCTGGAAGCAGAAAAAGCCTCTTTGTGAGGGGGGAGAGTAGGAAACAATGATTGGGGTGGCCAATCGGGGATTGGGTAGGCCAGGGGATTCAATCTGTCATTTATTGTCTGTCCCGAGTGTTTCCATCTCTGGTGGGGTAGGACCTGACTTGGACTGGGGAGGGTCTCTGGTCTGGAAGGAAGGGGTTAATTTAGCCTGTGTGGACATCTCATTATGGTAGCATGGGAAAGACAGGATTTAGAGTTCTGGGCAAGTTGTTTTCCCTTTCCCGTTTTCTCTTTATGTAATGGGAATTTTGTCTACCTCTTAGGGTTGTGAAAAGATCAGAATGAATGCATAGAATAAAAAGCAGTTGGTAAGCTTGGTAGATATGAAGGTAGTTCTGTTTCTCAGAGCTGACTCTGCTATATGCCAGCCATTGTTCTAGGTACAGTTTGGCTAGTTGGCACCTTCCAGCTCTGCTAGACCCTGCCTTCAGGGAGTTTCTAGGGGCAGGTGGGATGTCCAGGCCAATAGGCAAGTAGAGCGTAATGTGATGCAACAGTCCTGAATGAGGGACAGCAATTTCTACCCAGATCTGGGGCAGAAGGAGTGGTTTGTTAGGTCAAGATGCCGTGCTTTCAGAAGATTGTGAAGAGTGAGATCGAAAAGACCAGGGCAGCCTTATCCTCTTCTGATCCAAGAAGAGACACTTGCATATGCCTGGACACCCATCCAACTTGCTTTGGGTCTCCAAGCAGTCAGAGGCCTTGCGGATATGGGCCTGCCAACCCTAAACTCTGGGAGAGCCAAAGTGTGACAGAGAGGAAGCTAAGTTGGGAGTATTCTCAGTTCAAGTTTTGATTCCAACTTGCCATGTGACTTTTGTATCTTTAATATGAGAATTTGAATCATTTCATTGGCTCTTTTGATCTCTGACTCTCTGTGCTTTAAAAAGATAGCAAGTAATGAGTGCTGGGACTCCACCTGCACACCCAGAAGCGAGTCACTGATGCTACTGCCTTCTCACTGCTCTTTCTCTCCTTAATTTTCTCTCTCATCTCCTCACCCAGTGTGAACTCCAGTCACTCTGGACTATAATAATCATTCCCTTCCAGCCTACTCCTTTCCCCTAGCCCTTCTCTCACTTCTGTCTACTTATTTGGCAGAACCCCAGCCTGAGTTAAATCCAATTCTCTGCCTAACCTGTACCACACCTGTGCAACTGGATATGGCCAGAGGAAAACCCACACTCATGCTAATTGGTTTCATTTTAGATGTGTGACCACGAACCTCAAGAAGGTCCTTAATCATACTGCGCATTGAATCCCTTCACTCTCCAGTGCTGTGTGTGAGATGGCACTTGTACTCCTCCTCTTCTCTCCTCAGCCCAAAAAGCCTCCTCCTCCGTCCTCACTCTCAGCCAATGACCTTGTTTCCTACTTCACTGACAAAGCTGAAGCAACCAGAAGACACTGTCCACAGACCCACCCCACACCTACCCTGCCTCCAGTATCTTCTCCCACACGAGGCCTTCCTACCGTTGCTATAAATGACTGCCATGTGCCTATTTATCCCTCCCGTGTGCTACATTCCACACCCTCCCTCTTGCCTGTACAGAGACATCGCTCTAGCAACTGTCCCCTCCTTTTTGATCATGCCATGAGGCATGTGGGATCTTAGTTCCCCGATCAGGGATTGAACCCACACCCTCTGCACTGGAAACATAGAGTCTTGACCACTGGACCACCAGAGAAGTTCTTTCCCTCTTTGTATTATGTCAGATTTTCAGATTCTACTAGATCATTCCCATTAGCATACAAATGTGATATAATTTTTTTCAGGTTAAAATATTACAAACCTCTTCTTGATCTCACTTCCCTCTCCAGCCACCCCTCCTTTTCTCTTCTCTTTGCAGGAAAATTCCTTGAAAGATTCCTAATTCCCATTTCTCTCTTCCATTCTCTTCTAAATCTCCCAACCAGGCTGTTATCCAAACTTCTTCAAAACTCTGACAAGCAGAGTCACCAGTGACTGACATCTTACTAAACCCAATATCCAGTCCCCAACCCTCACCTTCCTTGACTGCAGCAGCATTTGACATGAGCAGCCACTCTCTTGTCATTGATGCATGTCTTTTGCTTCCAGGACAGCACCACCCACTCTCGGTTATCCCCTCATTTCATTAATGCTCCTTCTCAGTCTCCCTTCCTAGCTCCAACTCATGGAGTTTTGGCCTTTCGTCTTCTCTCTCTCCTCAGTCCCTTAGTGATTTCATCTAATCTCATGTCCTTAAAGAGCATGGAAGATTTATGTTTCTTATTGCCTATCTGACACATCTACTTGTCTAATAAAAATTTATGAAATTCAATACGTCATACTGAACTCCTCATTGACTTCCTCCCACAACTTACTCCTCCCTCACCTAAAAAAAAATCATCTCTATGGCAACTCCATCTTTCCACTTGTTCAGGCCAAAGGCCTTGGTGTCATCCTTGACTCCACTTATTTGCTCACGCCCATATTCAGTCTGACAGGAATCTGCTGCCCCACTTTCAATTTATATCCAGAATCTAACTAATTCTCCCCTCCTTCACTGCTGGCACCATGGATTACTTCTACTTTTGCCCACCCAAGATGTAGTTTCAACCGAGCAGCATCCTTTGAAAGCAAGTTAGAGCATTCGTCTGCTAAGAACCCTCCACTGACTCAGAGTAAAAACTAAAGTCCTCACAGTGGCTCCCGGGCCCTAACCATGAATCCACCCAGCTCACCTCCCCCTTTCTCCCCGCTGATCACGCAGTTCCACCCACACGGGCCTCCGTGCTGCTCTTTGAACACATCAGACTTCTGCACAGGCATTTCCTCTCCTGGGACATTCCTCCTCCAGATATCAGCACAGCTCACTCCCTTTCTTCAGATTGTTGCTCCAAAGTTACCTCTCCACGAGGCCTCCTCAGCCCTTCTGTAGAATACTGCAACACCATCACCCTGCATTTCCGGTCACTCTAATTCTGTTCTACTTTCATTCCACAGCACTTCATGTCTTCTAGCACATTATGTAATTTACTTATTTATTATTTCAGTTTTGTACTATTTCTCTCCCTCTTCTGTTACATAAGCTCCCTGAGGGCAGGAGCCTTTGTTTCGTTCACCACTGCAACCCAAGCCATTTGAACAGTGGCTTGCATAGAGTATATGCCCAGTAGTGTTTGTGGAATGGATAAATCCTTGGTACCCAGCCCAGGGTATAGAATACAAAATGTACTAATAAATATTTAGTGAATGAATGTAGTGTAAATTCCAGACAACTTGATTTAGTGAGGAAGACTTGGAAGTGGACCTTAAAGGTTGAATCAGATTCAGAAAAAGAGTGAGGAGAGAGTGAGAGAGAGAGGAGATATGTCAGGGCTCACAGTGACTTGAGCAAAGCCCTGAAAATTGAATTTTCCCAGGAGGTGATGGGAGCCATTGAAGGCACCTGACCAGGGGAATCCCAGCCTCCAACGATACAGAGTCAGCTGCATCTTTAGGAGAATTCAGAGGCCCGCCTCCCACCCCCTATTCCCCTTCAGGTTCAGCTCACGTGAGGGGTCGCTCAACTCGGCTGCCCTGGCCTCCAATCACCTCTCCCAGGGCCAGGAACGCTTGGCCCAGGAAATCCTGCACAGGATACAGAGTCAGCAAGGACAGGAGCGACTGGTTGACAAAGTCCCAGCCCAGCCCTGGTGATGCTGCTGCACTAACCACTGCGACTGGAGGCAGTGGAACCACCCAGCCAGGGCTTTAGAGGAGGGACGGGGTTCCCAGACAAGCCGCCCTTCTTGGTCCTGACATCTGGAGCCCACTGTCTCTACACTGCCAAGATATCATCCCACCCCTCACCTTTCACCCACCACACACGCTGACCCCGCCCAGCCCCATTCAGCCTCACCTTCTGAGGGTCCCAGCAGCAGTTGAGAAGAAAGAGTAGCAGTGAGTAAGAGGCACAGGCGGGAAACCGAGGCAGGAACAGGAGAGGAGGGCAGGGAGGGCAGGTTCGGGGCAGAAGAAGGTCGAGTCGGGTTTGAAGGGTAGGAGGGTTCTAAGGAGGGTCGTTTTGACACACAGTGAGTGCCGCCTGTGTGCCCAGCCTGCCCCGTGAGGGAACGGTCGGTCGGTTGGTCGCTCACCGGTTTGGAGATGTTGGTTTTGGAGTCAACGTTGTACCTGGGAAGAGAGTTGGAACCAACATGGGGCGGGGATGGTGGGAGAGAGCCCGGAAAAAGGGTCCGATTTCGAGTCCAGGTTAAAATTGTGGGTGGAGGGTGGGGCAGTCTTGTACCGGAATTCAACCTGGACCTCCTTTGGGCAGGAGTCGGGGTCAGAAGGAGTCAGACCTGGGCAAGGTCAAGTCCGGGGCCTGCTGGGGGTAGGGTCGCCTCAGAGGTGGGACTTAGAAAGGGGCGGAGCCAATTAAGGAGAAGGGTTGTCAGCAGGACTAGACCTGGGGAGTGGCCAACCTAGACTTGGGGGCGGTGCTAAGCCTAGAGAGGAGTCCTTCAAAGTGCCACCGAACTGGGCCTGGGGGTGGAGCCATGTCGGGGGCCCGCTGGGGGTCGGATCCAGGTTGGGGGAGGTCCAAGCCAGGTTTCTGGGCGGGGCTCACACATCGAAGCGCAGATTTTGCTTTTCCTCAAAGAAGTAGTCGAGACGAATTTGCGCACGAAGTCTGGGTTCAGTGTGTTGTCTATCACCTCGGTCCGTCCAAACTGAATGGGGAGTGGACAATCAGCACGGGGCCTGCTAAAGGGGGCAGGTGCTTCCCAGGCACGGCGGTGGACTGGGTGAGGGTTCCGGGACTTACCTCCCGCCACTCCTGGCTAGCCCGGCTCTGCGTGTAAAGCACCACCACTGCAGGCGGGAGCGGGGGCGGGGAGGGAAGGACGTCAGGTCGGCCCGCCTCCCCCTCTCCGCGCGCCCCCTCAGGTGCTCTCAGACCCCAAGTTCCCTCCCTCCCGACCCTGGTGCCGCCTACTGGGGTCGGACTTGGAGAAGGTGTCGAGGTCCAGTAGGTTGCTAGAGAAAGAGACAAACAGACGGACAGCGAGTGGATCATTCTGGAGCCCACTGCCGGTAACCTACCCAGAGGTGGGCACCTAGGGAGGCACGGGTTTCAGATCACACCTCCCTCCCCTATAACTACACCCTCCCGGGGGCCCGCGTTATCAGCACCCTGGACAACACCGGAAATCTCAGCCCAAGAGCTGTTTCTCTGCGGTCTGGACGCGTCCAGACTGCCTCCAAGGGCCCAGGAAAGAGGGTAACCCCCTAGAACTTTACCCTCCTGGGGCGCAGATCCTACTGGATCCGCGTGACCCATCCCTTCAAGCCGCATGCTGAGCCCTCTTTTGTGGTTGGGGCTATTCAAGGGAACCCCCTCCCCGCGTCCGCTAGCAACTCCCCTGAGTCTGCATTCGCGATTTTCCCCGGCCCCGGCTTCTTCTCCTGGGGTCTACCCCTTGCTTGACCTGAGCCCCTGAGCTGGGTGGTGCTGGGGCAATGCCTAAGCCCTCCCCGGTATGGCCCGCTCACCGGCAGGACACGGTAATTTCAATCTTGGTGGCCGGGACGCTGCGCTCAGAGGCTCCGCTTAAAGACATGGCTGGTCGGGTGGCCGGAGCTGCGGGAGGCTGCGAGACGGGGTCTGCTAGGGGCAGCGGCGGCGGCGGCGGGGCCGGCCCATGTGCCGCCGCGGCGGTGGCTGCGCTCCCTCCAGCCCTGCGTGCGCTCTGGCTGCTCGCGCCTTCACTGTGACCAGCCGCGCAGCGGCTCCAGATGGCAATGCAGCCCCGCCCGGCCCCACGGGGGGCCCCCACCCCATTGGAGCAGCCTCCAGTAGGCCAGGAACTTTACACAGATCCCAATTCCAACTCACAGGTGGGAGAGTCCTCCCAGTGCATCTTCCCGAGGAGAGCCAGGCCTGCCCCTACGAGAGCTGTCCAGGATGCTGACCGGCCCCGGATACCTAGTGGGCACTGGGGTAGATTGCTCTTCCCGAACTGCACCCTCAACAATCTGCTTCTTCCCCTTCCAACTCCCGCCCTTCCTCAGTCTCTGAATAGGAGTAGTTACATATTTGCTCTCATTACCTGTGTGACCTTGGGCAAGTTACTCAACATCTCATTGGCTCAGTCAGTTCACTGGTAAGAATGGCCATAATAGCAGACTTGGGGTGTTGTAAAATTTCATCAAGATAACCCACAAACAGGATTTAATATAGGGATTATACACAGTAAATACTCAAAAGTGTTCATTGGTATTATTTCCCTCTTCTGGGCATTCACACTAATGACCTCTTCTGTGTTGAGTCAGAGGTCAGTAAATGGTGCACTATGCAAAACCTTTTGTCCATGTCTTTGAATCCACATGACTTCATGGTGTTAGAGATTAAGACACACTCTTGGAGGATGCAACTCACTGCAGATCACACAGTAAATGAGAGTGGTGGTCAGCCAAGTTCACCCTCCCCATATTACCTACTGCCTTCAAGGCCCTGGAAGCCAATCCCTCACTGAATGCAGGGCCTGCAGGTCACCTGTACCAGAACCAGACTGTCTTCTGAACTTGTTAATAATAAAGATTACTTGGGAATTCCCTGGTGGTCCAATGGTTAGGAATCCCCATGCTTTCACTGCCGAGGGTCCAGGTTCAATCCCCAGCCAGGGAACTAAGATCTCAGGGCATGGCCAAAAAAAAAAAAAAAAAAGATTCCTCCCACCCCTTTTCCCAGCTTAATGAAGATCTCAGCAACTTCAAGTCTAACTTTCAGGCAGCCCTGGAAATCTGCATGAACAAACAGGCTCCCCAAGTGACTGGGTACCATTCAGGCCTGAGGACCACTGTTCCCAACTAACAGCCTGTTGCTGTGTTGCCATCTCACTGGATACTCTCATGGCTCATGAATTAAGAGGCATATCCAAGTCTCCAATCTCTTCCTGCTTCCTATGTTCCTCCATCCCCTCTATAAAAACCGCTTCTTCTAGCAAAAGGAAAGTGAGAACCTTCTAATCAGCTTCACAAAGACAGCAACCAAATGATGCAAGAAAATAGCTGTTCAAAAAGACTTTGATTTCATTTTGTGATCTGTGTTAAACTGCCTCATTTTCAGTGCAGGTGACCCCTCCTCCCCAGGAGACAAGAATGGAAAGTGGAGGTCTTTTGTGAAGTCTCAGCCTCCCCCAAAGCCCCAAGGAAACGCTACACAGTTCTGAGAGTTGACAGGAATCCTGGCAAAGACTAAGGTGGGTGGGAGGCAGTGACAAGTGGGTCGGCAGACACCAGTCAGGAAGCTGGGGTGGGAGAACCCCGTCCTCTCGGTCCTGCTCAGCTTCGGGGCTGCCATGTGCATGATGGTGAAGGGAAGTTTCCCCCCGACCTTGAAGCACCCCTTGGCTGGGCATGGCTTTGATTCCGCTCAGGTGAGAGAGGATCAGAAAGCTGTTGTGGGCTGGCTGCTTCATAAGGTGCTGCTGCTGGTGCCCCGGAGTCCAACGCCACGGACAAACTGCTCCAGCAGGCCACCGATGGCACCAGAGGGACTGGGGGCTGCTGCACGGAGCCCCACTGTGCTGCTATACGCAGCCAAGAAGGCTGAGCGCACCTCCTGTAGCCGGGTCTCCCGTTCACTCAGGGCTGTAAGTCTGTGGGGAGGGAGGGAAAGAAAATTAATGCATTATCCTGGGGCAAGATCCATCATCCTCATCCTTAAGGCCACTGCCTATCCTTCTGCATTCTCCAGTACAAGGCCAGCAACTGCCCCTGGCCATGCTGCCCTTGTGGTTGAGTCCTGTTTCCCTGAACTCTCCCTCAGGCTGCTGTTCCTACCTGGAGAGGCCAGAGCCCTCACCTTTAGTCACTGCAGTCCCCAGGGAAATGTCTAGGAAGGGGCTGTCTTTTCCAGCAGGATTTCCATTCTGATTCTGCTTTTCCTTTCCTGGCCTCTACAGGCACTTATCACAAGAAAGGTAACAAAAAGTGTGAATTTCACATGACGCTATCTGATAACCTGAAGGGTTATTCACAGAAAATGGCTGAGTTACCAACCACACACAATCTCTGGACTCAAGTCTAGGGGCAGGAGGGATGGAATTAGGGAAAAAGTCACAGACCTACATGAGATGAGCCTTCATGTTCCTATCCACCTAAGCAGCAAGACCAGCCCCGAACACCAACTCCCTCCAAAACTTCCCCTAAGAGACCAATGCCTGGGTAATTCGTCCTGTGAATCTGCCAGAAGCAGCAGCAATATCTCCAATTCCCAAGCCCAAATGACTTGTACCTGGGACCTAGGGAGCCCGTGGAAGTATGAGGATAAATGACAGTCCAGGGCTTAAGTATGGAGGCAGCAGACCCAGGAAAAGCAGACTGGTGGGAGTGGGGGGTGTGTATGTGTGCTTGTGTGTATGTTTGTGACACACAGGGAGAAATACCAGCAATAGCAGAAGTAGCAGCAGGTTCTAGGGTGAAGAAAAGTCAAGTAACTATAGCGGCAGCACAAAAAAATGAGGCTGATCCTGGACTCCTGCAATACCATGAACAACTCCCAAGTTTCTCTTGGCATGTGGGGGAGAGTCGTGGCCCTAGATCTTCTTTACTTCCTAATTAGTTTTCACACAGGCTGGAGACCATGTGTGCCTCTTTAGCTTTTCCTTAGAGCATATAACCAGCAGAAATTCAGAGTAGTAGTTCATATTCACAGGGACTATCTGAAGGTCCACAGAATGTGTGCATTCTCACTGCCCCCTATTTTGGGAGGCAGAAAGGGGAAAGATCACAACCTTTTTTAGAAACAAGATACCTGGAGCCCAGAGAGGATATGGGATCCACTTGAGGACACAAGGTGGGAAGAGCTACTACAGTGTCATTCCCTCTCAAGACATGAGCTAGCAAGCTCACCACAGTCAAGGGTTCAACCCCAAGACAGAACTTATAAACCTAACAGCTGAGATTTGGATTCAATTTCTCTCAGAAACCAAAGCCAAAGCACTGAACCACATACTATGTGATTTCACCAGTTATCAACCTTGAACCCATGCCCACCCTGCAATCTCAGAGGCCATGGGATCATGGAAAACCTAGCCCTTCTCTGGGAACCACCCAGAACCTGAAGAATGGCTAGGAGCACAGAGAACTACCTAAAGCATTAATTACAGGTTCCAGGGCTGAAGCTGCCCATTTCAGTGGCTAATGCCAGGAAAGTGAGGGTGCCATTATGCAGGGACAGAGATGTCAGCTTCCTCCAGCTCCCAGGCTGTTTGGCAATAGCAAGAGCCTATGGAAACACAAAGAGAACTATGTCTTTAATTTTTCTAAGAGATTTTATTTCTGGCTTAAGGGAGTGGCTATAGAGAAAGCTGTGCCAAGACCTAGAGGCCTTTGAAGTCCTTGGGCTACTCCTGAGCTGCAAGGCCAGGGCTTGTGAGGACCATCCAGGAATCCCAAGGTCTGACCCCTGCCTGAATCAGTCTAGGCAGAATCAGTCTCAGCTCCCAAAGGCAACCTGCCTCCAACCTGTCAGCACTGGAGGCTATGAGCTGATCCTGAAGGTGGTGATGACCACCTAGCACCTGAAGTTCATTCAGTCCATGTCGGGCGCAGTAGTCGGCAGGGAGTTGAAGGTCCTCAGGCAGCCACAGTCAAGAAGCAGACCCTGCTCCCCAGGCCACTGGAGGCTCCCTGCCATCTGGCATCCGTCAAACAGCAGAGCTGGAAGGGGGCAGGGCAGCCTGAGAGGCAGCTGCTCAAGTAGATGTACTGCTGGAGTTGGAGGCCCAGTACCGGAGCCTTGGAGGGAGAGGAGTTTATAGGCGTGGGCTTTAGTATTCCTATCCAATTTTCTTTCCTGACCAGAGGCAAAAGCAGATGACAAAAGGGGGCAGGGAGCAGCAAGGAACCCTCGGTTCTGCTTGGGAGCACAGCCCTTGGGCTAACCCAGCTCCATTCTGGCTCTGTCTCCACCATACACCTACCTTCACTACCCCACTGTTCCGCTTTCAAAGGATTCTCATGTCAGGCAAAGCCTTGGACCGAAATAGCATCCTCTATAGTTAGAGTCCAGCCAGCTTTCCCTAAGGGTGTGCCCCAAGACATCCATGGATGGGTTTCAGAGGCTAGGGAGAGTGAACACATTCCAGCACCCTTCCTGAGCAGCCCATCAGCCCCCTTCACACCTCAGGGTGCAGGACCAGTGAGGTATACTTAGTGGAGGCATTCAGGAGGGGCAGGGAGCCCAGGCCAGCTCCCTCGGGCCAGCTGCCACCTCATTCCTGGCCAGCACTCGACTGCCTGCAAGCTTCTGACACAGGTGGGGGAAGGGGCATCCTGTCTTCTCAAGCAAGACACTTACAGACAATTGTTAGGGAGCTCATCCGGGAAGCTGAAAGGGAGAGAGGAGTCTGTGTGCAGGACAGCCCGTTCCTGAATACTGCCACAGCCTGTTACCATCTGCCAGCTGCCAAAGTCTGTGGAGAGAGAGGATCCGGGCAGGGGGTGGTCCACTGATCTGGGGCAAAGAGGAGAGAGAGGGGAGATGATGTAGTCAGTCACATGCCTGACAGGGGAGGCCCTGGAAGAGTCGGGGCTGGGGTAGGGCTATGGTGGCCCTGGGAGCTGGCCACAGGGGCCTATTGGAAGAGCATCTGTAAAGTCAACCACTTTCTCCCAAAGTGCAGAAACTGCTGCACAGCTTACAACCAAGAAAGAGCCAAGACCATAAGGGAGGCTTAGCTGTGAGGACAGTACTTCATGCAAAGATTTACAGGAGCAAAAGCACAAGAGCAAAGCACGGTGACAAAGGTGAGCAATCAGCCAAAGCTAGGGGTCAGGGCATGCCTGACTGCTTGACAAAACCAGTAAAATCTCAACAGCACCACAAGGAGAAAGGAAGGGAGCAAGACTGAATGCTCCAGGAGCCAGCGAGGCAGGATCACCTCACACTCCTGGCACGGAGAATGGCAGGGTGGGCAACGCATAGCCCAGGATCACTGAGGTCCTATCAAAGAGATGAGAGAACGAGTCTCCTGGGGATGGTGGACGTGGTGACCTAGATGGGTGCCCTGAGCCCCACCCTCTTCCTCTGTAGTCCCTTCCAGAGGCCAAAGTCTGTATTCACAAGCATCAACCCAGCAAACTCACTGTATGCCCAGAAGGGAGGGATGAATCCGGCAGCCAACTTGACAGCTTCATCAGACCTTTTTCAAATAGAGGTTTGCAGGATGTGGGGAAAGGAAAGCCGCATTGGGAATATACCACTGCCACCAGCTCCCCACACACAGCCAAGCCTTCTCTGCTGTCTCTGGACAGTGGCCCAGCCGGTGGTGGTGGGGGAGGAGGGGAGGAGATGGGGAAACATCAAACAAGGCCCTTCCATCAGTGACACCAGGTCCCTGTCCCCAGAGGTGCTGTCATCTTTGATGCCTGACCCTTTATCTTTTAATTCAAGAACAGCAGGTGTCCCTGAGGGACCCAGAAACAGAGCAGCAGCATGAATTGTGGTATAGGGGTGGAGAGCTGAAAAAATGAACTGACCCTGGCCCACCCAGCTGGCTAGTGTCGAGGGCTCCTAGACTGAGGTGACAGCCCTCTGGGTCCCCAGGCCAGCTTCATCACAAGGAGTGGCCAAACTGAGTGCAGCTCTGGTCAGTGCTACATCTCTGCTGATCCTAAACCATCTCCATCTTAGAGGCAGGGAAATGGCAGCCCGGGCAGAGGAAGACACTCGCCAAGGCTCCACTACAGTTAGTGAGTACAAGAGATTTTTATTTTTTAGAGCCAAGTTTGATTACAGATTTGTCATACAACAGAATCACCTTGAGACCAGGGAAAACAGATGGAATCTCCTGCAACAGAGACTTGCCATATTCCTTGTTCCTAGTCTACCCTGGAGGTGTGTGGCAACAGGACGTGGATGAGGACAGGACGGGCTGCCTGCTGGAAGCCCTGGCAATGACAGAGCAGGCTTCCTTCTTCCTAGGTGGAGATGCTTGGTGGCCAGATGCTGCATCTCTGGTGATCCTTAACCATTTATAAATCAAACAGCTGACTACACGTAAGAGCAAGCTGCAGGCCACAGTTAGGGGCCGGTCCTGTGCCTCCTCTGGGTCATGCTGGAGTTCTCATGTTGGTGCAACCCCTCTTGAGGTCAGCCTGGCTCCACAAACCTCATCTATTGCTCCAAGTTTAAGACAGACATTCTTTTCTTGTTTTTGGGAAAACAGTTGTTAAACAGCAAAGTGTTGAGGGAACAAAACTAACATGAAATAGAGGAGGCTAGGGAGGATGAGGGACTTCTAGAACAGGGAACGTGGGGGTTTCCATGTTCTTAACCCCACTCCCCAGGGCTATCAGACACTCACATTTCCAATGGGAAAAAGACAGCCAGGTAGAATGTGCTTACAGACAGGTTCCCAGCAAGGGCTTCTGGTCTTGTAAGGCTGCCTTCCCTGTACTTGCCCTGTCCAGCAGGCAGCAGCACCAGGCGAGAGCCATGCTTAAAGCAGACAGGGCACAGCTGTGGCAAGGAGCAGGCAGCATCAATAGCAACAGGATGCATGATCCCAGGGGTCACAAAGTAATCTCAGCAAGCAGCCAACCATCTTCTGCATCTTTTTCAAGAGTTAAGTACACAGGCTCCAAATGAACCTTTCTGTTTGAGGCTTTTGTCAAAGAAAGGGTTGCAAAGTAACATAACCACTGAGTTCCTGGGTTTGAGAGCAAGGACTTGTACAAAGCACAGAGGTACTCTAAGTGCCAATTTAAATTAGCTGGCAAGAGGGGACACCCTAAAAATGACAGGAAATAGTCACCAGAAGGAAGAAACTGCACCTGCCAAGTGAAAGGAGGGAAAACCTTCAAGTTAGCCCCAGTGCACAGGTAACGCAAGCAGCTTTAATAAGCCCTACGCCCTTCTGCCCTACACCTTAACTCAAGTACACACACAGCACCCACCTCCACCCATCTACCTATAGGACTAGAGGGGACATCGGGCCAAGCCATCCTCAAACTGGAAAATGGTAGAACTGACAGTGCTTCTAAGGTCACCTCACTTAAACCCAAACTCATGAAGACAAAGATCACTATTACTACTTTAATGATGGGATGAAAAAAATGAGCTCAGAAGGGGCGTGTTTGACCTCAGCAACAGCTAGGACAAGATTTATCAGATCTGAAAGATCATCAAGTTTCCCCCAGACTGGACTTCAAGCATTGCTCTGTGTGTCTATGTGTGTGAACCAGGGACCTCTGCATTCATGCAGCAACCCAAGGAGAAGTTTTTTGAGGCTCCAAGTTTTCTCTTATCCATCTCAGTCTCAAGCTGGCAATGCCTTAATGCTCCTCACCACTCATCCCTGGTCTGGACCTGTAGCCCCAAGCGAGAACCCATCAAACATGGGACAGGAACCCTATGTGTCACAGAAAGCAACTTGGTTTTCCTGCCTCATTAAACACAGCCTGAAACACAGCACATTGCTTGTAACAAGCAGTCAGTAGGTGCGGAAGGATGGGGGAGGAGTGGCTATCTGGGCAGCAGAGTTGGTGCCTTTGTTGTCACTCAGCTATTTAACCAGGCTGCTGTATGTCCCTCAGGCAAGTTCATCTGCTCTTCAGGCAGCTTGGCCTCCAGTTGGGCTCAGCGATAGCATCCTCCCACCCAAGGCATGTACAATGCTAGCAATCCCCAGCCCCCGAGATGTCTGACCCTGGAGCAGAGACCAAGACCATACGGAGAGAGGCACCTTACTGACCAGGCCTCAGGGAGGCATCCTCCTCTTGCCAGCCCAGCTCTGCAGATGATGAGAGATTTAACAGCGGTCTAGAAACACAACTCAGAAGCTACTGTAGTGACAACTAAGGACACAAAAGGGCCACCAGTCTTGCCATTGAGGGGTATGGGGTTGGGAACGGATAAGAATCAGCACCCCACAGAATCTTCTTTCTAACCCGACACCTATTTCTTAACTTTGGACAAAGCTCCCCCAATTTCTTTGCCAGCAGTCCTACCTTAAAGAAGACATGCTAATATGGACATTGTCGGGGGTGGGTGGGGAGGAGAGGGTGGGATGAATTGAGAGAGTAACACTGAAACACATACATTACTACGTGTAAAACAGGCAGCTAGTGGCAAGCTGCTGTATCGCACAGGGAGCTCAGCCCGGTGTACACTTACGGTTGGCTCACACATGGCAGTATGGGAGAAACCAACACAGCACTGCAAAGTAACTATCCTCCAATTAAAAATAAAAAAAATTTAATTAAAAAAAAAGAGATACATTGGTAGAATTTAGGACTCTGCAGCATATGAAACCCAGAGAATTCATATTATTAGGGGAATTCTGGCTGTCACACATAGCTTTCTACACAGTTCCTTCTGCTGCATTAAAAAGCTGATTGGTTATTGTTACCTTAGAGTAGCAGGAAAGCTAATGACAGGATCCCTCAGGCACTTTAAAATAAGGACTAAATTAATTTTAATGTTAATGGAGATATATAATTATAATTAGAATGCTCTAAATCAGAATCTAGTCTTTCAAGACCCCTGGCAAACAAGCATCCAATCAGGAACCCTGTCTCTTAGCCCAGCTTGTAGCCAGTCCAGCCTGGCTACAAGCAAGCACTGCCAGAACAGCCAAGCAGAGCCATCAGAAACCACACAGCAGTCCACCCCATGCCTCTCCAAGGCCTTGTGCCCCATTTTGGACCAGTTACTGCAGCCTCCTCCACCAGGCCCCAGCTCACAGTGTCCCAAGTTCAGGAGGACACCTCCGATTCTCCTCAGCCTTCTGGACCACCTGGACCAGCCATAGCATTTGAGCCCAGTGCAGGTGGGTAACCACCGGGGAGACAGAGAGAAATGACCACAAATTGGAATGAATGTCAGGAAGAAGAAAATGATTAACAGCTAAGGTTAGTGGTGGGGTGCTACCTCAGTAGGGGAGCCCTAACAAGTGGACACTTAAGACCAGGAGGACCCAGGAGACTAGAGGAATCTTCTGGTTTCCTTCCCAGTTGTCCAGCAATGTTGCATAGGCAGAAAAGGAGGGATGGTGAACAGGAGCTCTAGCCTGCAAGAGTGAGGGTCACACGGTGCCGAGCAGCCCCACAGCAGCCCTGAGGAAAGCTGACACAGGCATGGGGTGGCACCAAGGATGGACATGGGGCGGCACCAAGGATGTGAGTGAGCACAACTAGCAGGGCTATCTGCTGGGTGCCACCTCTGCTCAGCTGCCTCCACCAGCCCGTGAGGATAGAGGCGTTGTGGCCTTTGCTTACCAGACTCAGCTACAGCACTGGCTGACATGGCAGTGCTTGGAATTGAAGGGCTCACCTTCAGGTGACCCCTCTGGACAGTGCAGCTCCTACTCGCCTAGAGCTGACCGGCTCAGCCTGCGAGGGGAGGGTGCTCTTCCGCACCTCCCTCCATTGGCTGTCTTTGCGCAGAAAGGAAAAACCAGAGGATGGCGAAGGAAGGAGATTTTCCAAAGTTTCAGATCTTTCCTTATATAATAAGTTTGCCACCTTTGGGCTCAGTTTCCTCTTTGGTAACATGTCTGCTACAAGGAAAGACCTGAAATTCTGGAAAACCTGACAGAGCTGGGCTTGAATCTGGAGTGGACTTTAACACTTATGATCTTTCTGCTAAAGGTCTTTTCTCCCTGGCATTTGTTAAGGACCTCTTCAGTCTCACACTGCTTTGTTCTTTCCAGAAGGACCAAACATTCTCAAGGCTTTAGAAAACAAAATAAATCACAGAGTTTCTACCCTGGCTATGACATGGAAGGTATGAGGTCAGTGAGGAAATCCTCTTCCCAAATGCCAGGCCATCCCTCAATCCTAAGCCTGCCCGGTGCTCAGCTTTAATCTCACCAGCGAAACATGATTTCTGCAGCACATTCCACGCCCACCTGTCTGTCCTGGCTGAGTTGCTCTCCTGCTGGGTGTACAGTCTTGTGAGGTTTGCCCCAGCCACACACATCTAGCCTGACGCCCTACTGGCCATTCTCTTCCATGCCCCACCAATTCAGACAAGGAATGCAGAACCAGAAGCAGCTCAAGAGGATCCAGCTCCATCTCTTTAATCAGAATGTGGCATTTGCAGGGGCTAAGACCTAGCAAAGGCAGCAGGTGGTGGCAGCCCCAACTCCTTGCCCATCACATCACAACTCCCCAAACTTCTTGACTCCCCATCGGCCAGGGCTGAAGGAAGGAGGGGTCTCAGCCTGCTCTGTGAACCTGCTTTCACTCTGTACCGCCTAACAGTGGGTGAGCCTGCAAATCTGTCGATCCCGTCTGGTCTCCTGGATGTACCACCTACCAGGCAGTGTGCCCTGGAATCCCACGCTCCAGCCTTATCAAGAGGGAAGAACCGCACCTCCCTCCATTGGCTGTCTTTGCGCAGAAAGGAAAAACCAGAGGATGGCGAAGGAAGGAGATTTTCCAAAGTTTCAGATCTTTCCTTATATAATAAGTTTGCCACCTTTGGGCTCAGTTTCCTCTTTGGTAACATGTCTGCTACAAGGAAAGACCTGAAATTCTGGAAAACCTGACAGAGCTGGGCTTGAATCTGGAGTGGACTTTAACACTTATGATCTTTCTGCTAAAGGTCTTTTCTCCCTGGCATTTGTTAAGGACCTCTTCAGTCTCACACTGCTTTGTTCTTTCCAGAAGGACCAAACATTCTCAAGGCTTTAGAAAACAAAATAAATCACAGAGTTTCTACCCTGGCTATGACATGGAAGGTATGAGGTCAGTGAGGAAATCCTCTTCCCAAATGCCAGGCCATCCCTCAATCCTAAGCCTGCCCGGTGCTCAGCTTTAATCTCACCAGCGAAACATGATTTCTGCAGCACATTCCACGCCCACCTGTCTGTCCTGGCTGAGTTGCTCTCCTGCTGGGTGTACAGTCTTGTGAGGTTTGCCCCAGCCACACACATCTAGCCTGACGCCCTACTGGCCATTCTCTTCCATGCCCCACCAATTCAGACAAGGAATGCAGAACCAGAAGCAGCTCAAGAGGATCCAGCTCCATCTCTTTAATCAGATGTGGCATTTGCAGGGGCTAAGACCTAGCAAAGGCAGCAGGTGGTGGCAGCCCCAACTCCTTGCCCATCACATCACAACTCCCCAAACTTCTTGACTCCCCATCGGCCAGGGCTGAAGGAAGGAGGGGTCTCAGCCTGCTCTGTGAACCTGCTTTCACTCTGTACCGCCTAACAGTGGGTGAGCCTGCAAATCTGTCGATCCCGTCTGGTCTCCTGGATGTACCACCTACCAGGCAGTGTGCCCTGGAATCCCACGCTCCAGCCTTATCAAGAGGGAAGAACTTTGGAGCTCCTCACCTGGGCTTGGGGACTTCTAGGGGACTGCTACCCATCCTGAAAAAGTTGTCAGAATAGTTTGAAGATGAGGAGCTGGAGGACTTGGCTTCCACCAGTCCCTGGTGGGGAGGGAGGCGGTCCTCGGAGGGCTGTGGCCGGTTCCAGACCATGCTCTGTGGAGAGGAGGAGTGGCTCTTCCTCCTGTGGTGGGAAGACAGGGCTGCTGGTGAAAGGCCACCTCAGGCCCACCCTCTGCTCACCTGAGTGGAGTCTCTGGGCCCAGTTTTTACTTCCACTGGAAAAATGCCACATGGGAGTGGGCACACTCAGCACTCCCCTGGGCTTGGCCATGGGCTGTGAGAGCTGGGTCTTCACAGAGGGACTATGCTGTTCACACACACTGACCTACTGGCCTCAGTGCACATGCTGGGCAACAGATTCTGAACTAACAGTTTTAAGGACTGCCCCTCCCTCCAAGTGTTGTACAAAATCTCAAGCCCTTTGTCCAGGGAGAAAAGTCATCTGATTCTCAAAGGAGCTGACCCTCAAATGAGCTCCCGATCAGCAACCTTCATTTCGTACTCAGTACTTTTTTCTTGTTCTAAGCTTGGCCCCACCTCCCAGGCAATTGATACAAGGGAGTGCCCCCATGAAGTCCCCTTAACACCCTCCCCTCGCCCCACCCCATCTGCCCAGCCCTGCAGCTTCTTCCTTTGTCCCACAAAGAGCACTGGCCCTTGATGCTCTGGGCCAGCGTGGCAGCATCCCTCCCCAGCCAGATGGCTGGCCTCTGAGGCCCAGTGGAGACAGCAGGGCAGGTAGCTGAGCTCTCAGGCCTACTGTTGGGGCTCCTTTGTTCCTGGGGCTCCCTGGAGCTGGAGCCCTGGCTGCCAGCTGTTAGCAAGCTCAGTGCCAGCCTGGCCCTCACCAAGCTGCCTGAGTCTGTGCTCCTGCAGGGACCAGCTCCACGGTCTCATAGGTGAAGCTCCCAGCGGCTCCTGGGGAGCTCTCCATGACTAGAGAGAAGTCACTGCCAAGGCTGGTGGTGCTGCCACGGTCCTTCCTCCCTGAAAAGAGTCCAGGACCATCCGTTAGCACATTATCTTCTCCTATGAGGGATCCCCCACCTCTTCTACACCATATGACTGGAGAGAGAAGATTCTAGAACAAACAATCCCTATGTGGTCCATACTCAGAAAGATGCACAGAGAAAGTCTGCCGGGGCCCATGACTCACTCAGCATGCAGATATCTTCCACGGTGAAGCCTGCATCCCGAGCTGGCAAACTCTTCCTCCTATAAACAGAAGCCAGAACAGTGAGCTCCAGATTGGACTGGGGGTATCCTTTGTCTCCCACTATGCTGCCCACCTGGAAAAGAAGCTCCAACTCAGTGGAAACTCATGGAGACAGGTCCTACCTAGCCTGTTGAAAAAGGCCAAGGCCCACTTCCTGCCTGTCACCATAGCCCCTCAGAGGCCAAGTCTGGCTCAACACATATGGAAGGTGAGGGAACACGGCACAGACACAAACCCTCATAGGGGTCCTAAAGCAATCACCAGGCCAAGACCCCTATGTGTGCCACACTGGGAGCAGACTCTGCTATGTGGTGGGGGGCTGCACAGACACACCTCTGCAGCAACTCAGGGAGGAGAACTTTGGCCTTGGAGGTAGTGGCAAGGGCAGCTTGAGGGTCTCCCCATCCTTTCTCTTCAGCAACATGCCCTGTACCCCTAGTCACAAGATGAGCCTCTTCATCCTCTGGCCCTCCCAATTACCCCTACCAGCCCTCAGAGGGAAGGCAGGGATGGAAGGCTAGCCTGCCCAGTGTGCAGGAACTATGGTGGGGAGAAGATGGCAAGCAAGACCACCTGCCCTAGCACGGCCCCTCCCAGTACACCTGCCTTCAGCAAGAGCAGGTCTCTCCTTACCTCTGTGTCTTCAGAGCAGAGAACTCTTCAGAGATGATATGCTTCAAAAAATTGAAGCAGAAGAAAAAAATCTAAGAAACAGACCAAAAAGCAGCACACATGAGAAGGTAGTCTTCCCCAGGGAGAAGGATCTAGGTGGCTAGACTTCTAGGAGAGGGCAGCCAATGACCTGGTCACCCCTGCCAGACAGCAACCCCGCTCTGGGGACCCTATCAGATATTCTGGTGTGGAAACAGAATGGGTGCTAGAGAGGGCGTAGCAGTTCGGGCAGGCAAGCCGGGGCTGGGCAAGGAAGGAAGGGACTATGTTTCCTTCCTGAGAATGTAAGACCATCTTCAAGTTCAACACGTGTGTTCTTAAGCTACTGAAAAGGATGAAGGTAACAGCTGCTTCTCCCTCTCACTCTCTTCTGATAACATCATGGAGAGAGGGTCACAGGGAAGGATAGCTGGGAGAGAGACGATCTGGAGGCAAGACACAGCAGGAATACCACGGAAGGGCAAGGAATCAGATTTCGTAGGGGAAATACCCAGAAACAGTGTGGTTCAGGCCCACAGACTGCACTGCTCAGAGACCAGGGTCAGGATAAAGTCTGAGGCAGGTCAAGGCCCTAAATTCTGGCCCCACATCCACGTCTCTGTGGGCAAATGCTCTCTTTCCTTCCAGCCAGCACCCATGTCCATCGGGCCTCTGCAAAGTGCACACAATGCTCTGTCTCTGCAGTGATTCTGAAAGGTGTGGTCCATCCACCCCTAACACCTGCAGAGTATCCCCGAGCCTGGTTAAGATTTCTTCAAAGAGGAGGGAAAGTACCAAGGTCAGTCTAGTTTGAAAACTTTGTTACATAATTTTTTTTTTTTTTGGCTTGTGGGATTTTAGTTCCCTGTCCAAGGATTGACCCTGGCCCTCAGTAATGAAGGCATGGAGTCCTGAGCACAGAGTTCTAACCATTGGACTGCCAGGAAATTCCCTGTTACATAAAATGAAACATGTTTTCATTACAGACTTTTCAGATTTTAATATGCTAATGCACTCAGAGAATCTCAAAGGCAAAGAAGGGTACAGAATGCTGTTTAACAGGTTCTAGCCTTTTGCATGTTTTTAAAGTATCAGTATCTTGAGTGTGTGAAGTAGGAGGGAGGGAAGGGGGTGCTAAGAGAAAAGCCCATCTTCTGCCTGCCCTCCTGGCTGAGGAGACCCTCTTGTTTATGCGGAGACATGGCCAGGGTTTGAATCCAGAACTCACTGGGCTCAGCTGCATCCCCCACCCAGTCTCTGAGGTGAAATCTGGCCTACAGGTGAAATCTGCTGGTGGGGGACAGCATGGCGGTGGCGGGCATTAGGTCCTGGGGCATCGGCACCTGGCAAGTCTCAAAATGAGAGGCTGCAAAGGGACTGTGTATGCAGCTTTCCGTGCCAAAGTCAACGCCTCTGATACAGTTCACGGAGGCCTCTGAGGAACAGGCTTATGAGCTCTGCAGTCCTGGCAGATGCGATAAGTGCTCAGAAGAGATTTGCAAGGGGAGAGGAGCAGCTGAGAGGGAGGAACAAAAGAAGGCGGCACAAGATAAGATCCCAGAAAGAAGCAGCCTCAGGAGGGGAGGAGGACGCTTCAGGAAAATGGGGGGTGGGAGTGTGGAGAGAGACAGCACTGCGTGCAACTCCCACGCTGGGCATCTGGACTCGTTCTCCTTGTGAGGCGGCAGGATGGACACCAGAAGACTCCAGGTTAATCACACTTTCCAAGATCACCCAGGTATAGGTGGCACGACTAGGGTTCACACTTAAGTCTGACTCTAGGTCTGCGTGTAGGGAAAACAGGGTGAAAAAAGAGTAACAAGGTGAAGGCTACAAAAAGGATGCTGTGTGGAAGGGCAGAGAGGAGGAAGGAGGGACAGTGCCCAGACAGGAAGGGACCCAGGGCCCCTGACTGGGCCTGGGCCAGTGGTGAGGGGCAGGCAGGCCTTTGCCTGCACAGACGGCCCTAGGGCTTAAAGTTGCTGAGTGGGTGTGATGAGGACAGAGGACAGGGAAGAGCTTCTGATTTTCAGCTGTAAGAGTGAGGGGTACAGGAACAACTTGTAAATTGCTTCCAAAGCTGAGTGCAGAAAACAGGGTCAGCAGTAAAAAGGATGGCAGAGAAAGAGGGGAGGAGGACTGACACAGGAAGGTCACAGATAACTGTCCTTCCTGAGAGAGTGGGGGACTGAGGTGCAGCGCGGGGTGCTGCTGGGCTGGATTTCTTCCTGCCACACTGCCCGGCCCCAGCACACACCAGGCAAGGAGCTGCCCCCAAAGTGTGGACACCAAACAGACTGTCATCCTGTCCCTCTTGGGAGTACAGGAGCCAGAGCTTGAGGAGCCCTGACACATGCTCGTGGACTGTGAGCAGTACCCACCTCCTCTCCTTTGCTGAGTCGATCTACCAACATGTGCCTGAAACAAGAAGACAAGGAAGTCACAGCCAGCAGTGTGCAGGCAGGAGGAGGACGGGGAGAGCCCATGGCACCGGCCCCACAGCCTCAGGGGGCCTGACCAGCACCTCCTGTCTTCCCAAGGGGGTGAGACTGTCTTCACCTTCGACTCTGTCACAGGAGCCCCCACACCCACACACACACTTGGTTCCTGAGGCACTGCCCCTACCCCACGGCCTGCCATCTGGCCCCAAAGCCTCACCCAAAGAGGAACCAGTCGTAGGCTACTGTGAGGTAGAGGATCTCAGTGGGCTTCAGGGATGCGTGGATGAGCCCGTCCTGGAAGAGACATGTCCAGATCAGAGAGAGGGCCCCTCCTGGCCTCAAGGGCTGAACCACACCCATAGAACCCTGACAACCAGGCTGCCCCACAGCCCAGGAATATGGTCAAACTTTACATCTCCTTCTCTGGACACCTGGGTCCCTCAGGCCAAATCCTGTCTACTTCTGGAGACAGGCTCAGTACTTCCCAAGGGTAGACCCTGGAAGGGCCCTGAAGGCTCCCTGACCCTCAGCCCAGCCCATGTGTACTCACAGCCCACAAGGAAAGGCGCAGGAGAGAGATGAAGAGGGGGGTCCGGTCCCAGCCTGAGATACAGTGTACCAGCAGCCCGCTGTCATCTACACAGGAACACAGGACAGGTGGCCCAGGAGAAAAGCAAAAACACAGGCTGATGAGAACGGGATGTGACACCGCCCAGGTCTAGGGTGAGATCCAGGCTCCCCCAGAACCACAGCCTAGCTCCAGGGGCAGGCATGGGATGTCCCACCAAGCCTGCCAGTTTAAGGATGGGCACTTGAACCAAATGGAGACAATGCGTGTGAGCTCTGGGACAGAGACCACGTCTCTTCTGGAGGATTTAAGACGGCAGGAGACAAGTCTGAAAAGACTGCTGGTTTTGAGCTAACTAAACAGTGGATATGATACAAGGAGAGACTGCTTCTGCTATTTGTCTCCTGGCTCTGCTTTTGGGGCTTCTTGGTTATATTGTTCAAGCAAGTGCAACCTCACACAAGTCCTGACTGATAAGGAGAAGTCAGAGTCAGACATCCCCAGGACACTGAGCATCATGGGCTCATTCAACCAAAACAGTCAAACCAGCTGGAGCACCATCCAGAGAACAGGCCTGCCATGGGCTTGTGTGTGACCAAGAAGAAGCCAAGACTGACTTTCTCTTAACTTTCTGAATGGAAGAGGCCACTGCAGCCCCACACAAAAGGCTGAGGGTTCAAAGCTCAAAGGCCAGCTGAGCCAGTGTAGAACACCCTGTGTGTGCTTCAGACTGTAGGAGGTTCATAATTTTGTTTTCTAGGGTTTTGAGAACATGGAATAAATTGGCCAATGATAAGCGAATCCCCATATCCTTCTTCCATACCATCTAAGGCTCCAATAATCACAAACTGGTGCTGTCAAGACCTGGGAACACCCCGAACATCCACTGGCTTGAGGCAGGCTGAGGCGGACTCACCATCATTGTTAATTATGGAAAGCAGCAATTTCAGGTAGTTTTGTGTTTGTTGCACCAGGTCCCAACTCTGTTGGAAAAGAAAAAGAAAAGGATTCCAGGAAAAGGTATTAACTCAGAATGGGAATTTATATAATATTTAAAAAATAAAAGACCAATAAAAGTTATTTTGGGGCAAGAAGTACCCCAGGTTCATGGTCACAGGCCCAAACCCCAGATCTCTGTGATTTCACTCCCCACATGTCCCTGCACCCATGCCCCCATCTTCAGTGTACTCTCACCCAAAGTGAGAGCGAGGAAGGGGAGCCATGCAGAGGCCCGGGCAACTCACACCCCCACACCCACTAGCAACAGCTGGATATTAACCTCCTCTGTGTCCTGGGCTCCAAGCACAGCTGTCCAGGGAGTTAACAGAAGTCAACAAAGAACCTCAAGCCTGTGACCACTGTCATCAAACAGCAAGAGCTACTTCATCTGTCATTATATCATAGAAACTAAGGAAAATATCAGCCTTCTCATCAATCACTTTTTACTGCTACTCACTACACTGTCTTTTGATGAATGAAAAATGCAGTCTGGCAGACAAAACTTTTAAAACAGAAGACTCATGAAGTAGGAGATAAAAAAATTAGCAAAAGCTTATTAGAGATCAGAACCTCTGTTCTAGCCCAAGCAAAAGGTCTAAACTAGACACTCTGAGAAACAGCCCACTTTGGAGTCTGGAACTCCATGGAGGGGCCTGACCCAGTTCTGTGGCCCCCGACCCCCCGACCTGGGGACAGTCTCTCAACACAACTACTTCTCAGTGTCTGGGCTGTGCAGAGAGGCCACAGTGAATGCCAGTAAGAGTGCTCCCACAGGGAAGGTGAACACAGCACCTGTAATTGGAATGGTTTTCCCAGGAATTTAAAACAGGCTCATTTACCTGACCCTCCCACAGACCCTGGAGAGTCCTGACCCACTTTCAGTGGCTCCAGAGAAAGCTGCTGCAGTGCCACATTAATAAAGTTATTACCAATGGCAGCTTGGGGGTCTCTCTGCTTGTCTGGTTCAAAGTGTCAGACACACCACTGTCCTCAGATTTCCTCCTCACTGTGAGTCCCATGGGACAAAGAGCAGGAGAGGCAGGAGACTTGCGGCAGATGCGTGGGGTGCTTGGATGGGTGAGGGGAGGGCTGCAGCAGCCAGGAGAGGGCAGGGCCCCCCAACCACAGCAGCTGTTTGAAGGGGACACCAACGACCAGGAGTGGCAGCAGATGCTACTGGCCACGGCGCCTAGGGCGGAGGCAGGAATCACAGCCCGGGGAGCACTGGGCTGGTGGAAGCCTGAGGTCACACAGCTAAGCTGAGCTGGGGTCTGGACCCAGGCCTGTGGTCAGTCACACGCTACACTGTGATGTCTATTTCTCAGATACTAGAGTGAGGAAGCGAATGTCTAAGGAGAGTACAGAATGTGAAGACGACCCTGGAAATGCATGAAAATCTACACTCATTTCTGATTCACTCCATGTGTGTTGTGAAAAAGCCTCCAGGTGCAGAGCCGAGTACCACATGTCTGGCTTACATCTGTATGCCTGGAGTAGTCTCCCCTGCCTGGCAAACTCCTACTCATCCTTCAAAGGCCCAGCCCCATTATCTACGTACAGAGTCTTCTGTAGCCACTGGCCAACAATCTTACTACGCAGACGACAATTATGTGTTGTCTCTTCTCTGAGACCAAGTCCAGTAAGGGCTCTGCATCTATAAGGCTTAGCGCTTAGGGACTAGGAGGTACCCTTGCAAAGTTCCTTCACTGCCTGTTCATGGTCAGGGGTCTGTGTGAGGAGAAGCAGCCACTGGAAGGGGTCTTTGGGCACAGAATCAAAGAGCAGAGCTCTAGGGGATACCATTCGGCTACTCAGAGGGCAGCACTGCTCCTCGCGCTGGGAATACTGTGTGGACACCACTTGGGCCTGGCCCTGGGACACAGCAGTGAACACAATAACCCCAGCTCTCGGGGCTGCAGGGAATGGAAGGCAAAGTGAACTGCTGTAGGCATGCTGACTAAAAGAAGCCCTGTAAGATGCTGTGAAACCATGTAATGAGAGGTGAGCCTAGCCCGATCCTCGGGGACCATTAGGTAAGGCTTTTAAGAGATGGTGACATGCATGCAAGAAAATGGTTTAAGGAAAGCACCCAGTGTTTCTGGCATAGAGAACAGCATGTGCAAAGCTGGAGAGCATCCTCCCTAAGGAAGATAGCCAGGGTGGCTGGAGGAGAGGGGGGGACAGCCAATGAGTCACCAGAACAAGCTCGGGCCACATGGAACTGATGGACAATGTGAGGGTCCTTGGACTTCTGAGGATAACAGGAAAAGTCAGATGGAATTTGGAAGGATGGAGTGACAATGACAATCTTGGCCTGTCACCTAAGTACTGCTCTCTGCCAGGCCTTGTTCACATGCTTTATGTTCCTTACTTCCATCTGGATGCCCCTCAGTGTGGCCCCACTCTCAGCCATTAGATGATGGTAGCCTGTATTAGGCCAGTGACATGAGACGGAAGCAGGAAGGACTGGAGAAAATCCCTGGGGCACAGACTTAGAGAACTGATGGGAACTAGCCATCAATGTGAGGGATACGAGCCACCATCTCCAACATTCTGAGTTTGAGCATCTGGGTAAATGGTGGAGGGCCTGGGGGTGCTGCGGGTTTTGACAATTCCAGTTTGGGCAGCTTGATTTTCAGGTGTCCACATGACTGGACACTTGGGAAAGATTGTAGGTGCAGATCGCCTAGTGAGGCCTGGGTGGCCTGGCAGAGGGTGAAGAGAGTGGTGATGGGTGGACCTGGGAGCTGAAGAGTTAGCGCAAGGGTTGAAAGGACCTGGCTGAGGAAGAGGACGGCAAAGCGCAGTGAGGCCAACTGGCTGAGCAACATCAGACAGCAGGCAGACCTGGGGGAAGCCCTGCCCCCTACCCTTGGGCCTGGGGCTTTATGAGTGCTCACTCCTGAGTTAGTAAGCCAGGAGTCACCCCCAGTCATCATCACTAATTTGGCCCGGCATTTCCATTTAACAGGACACTTTCATGCAGTGATCATATCTGAACCTTGCCACAACTCTGTAACAGGTGCTATCAATTCTGCTTTCAGAGGGAAGTGAAGTCACTTGCTCAAGGTCACAAAGCCCCGTGAGAACAGCCAAAGGAGCTCACACCCAGGGCCTCTATCCACTAAACACAACTCCTCACATACAAGGGACCTTTCCCAGAGAGACAGACTTTCTTGGCAGCATCAATACTGTCAAATAGTTCACAGCACTGATGTACAGTTATAGGGAATTTGGTGAGGAATTGGTTCTCAGATCTGTATGCACAAGGGCAAAGAACGGTGCCAGCAGAGAGAGTGGTGGTGGCTAGGTGGGGCCTACTCGAGGCCTCTGCACACAGCAGATTCAGGAGGAGGCCTGCCGCTTTCTCTGGCCATGCCGCCTGTCTAGGGACAGACTGGGGACTGGCAGTAGGGAACAAGGCTCCTCAGCCTGTTTCACCTTTCTGGGACACAACAAACAACCTATTGGTTCTCCTTCTGAAGTCCCCTCTCTTGCAAAAACACCTACACAGAGAAGACCCAACACCTCGATAACTGGCTCATGCCAATAGCTATGGAGCATCTGCCTTGTATCCAGGGGTACATATATAAGGAAAAAACAGGGTAAGCATGGCCTCTGCCTTTACAGACCATCTGCTACGAGGATAACAAAGTCCAAGGTGATAACTGGAACACAGAGCTGCATAACAGGGTGGGCTGGGCCTCTGGGAGAGGGAGATCTCAAGGCTGAATGGGAACTGTCCAGACCCGGGAGCAGATGAAAAGAGGACGGAAGCAGGATGTTTTCTAGGTATTCAGTGGCTCAGCCTTCTGGCTCCAGGCCATTTTCAGTTCTAGGATGCACAAGCCGTGGTTCCCCATCCTCCTGGTGTTCAGTCTACAGAAGATGGGGAAGCAGCTCTATTAATATATCAGTAACTAGAGCTCAGTGGAAAACTCCAGGAGAGACATGCCCAGGGATTAATGGGAATGTAACGCAAGCATCCAACTCCCCAGGGATGGGGACAGGAGGCACATCAGGCAAGTCTTCTTGGAATGGACATTCAAGCCAAATCCCCTCAGCCAGACAAAAGGAGCCTGGGGGAGGGGGCAGCCAGGCAGAGGGAAGGCAGTGGGCAGAATGAGGCTCCCTGTCCTGGCAGAAGCAGGTGGCAAGGAGACTGCTAACGGGCGATGGGCTTGTACAGTGTGGGCCAGATGTGTTAGACAGATGGGTTCTCCAGTAAGATTGGTGCCCCTTCCACGGCAGACAGTAACAAGAGAGATGCACAATGAAAATAATTTTCAGGTTTCTATGAGCAAATCAGGTCAGGGAGCGCTACACTTCCTCTGATGGAACACACATTTAAAAGGTAAAATGAAAAAAGTCACTAAGTCCCAGAGCTGGAAAAGCAAACTCCATGCAGTCCTCCTCTGGAAACAGAACCCCCTGGTGGATGCAAATCTTTCAGTGAGTCATGTTCAGAAAGCTTTGATTTTCTGGGCCAAGAGCAAATCAGGAGAGAGAGTCAGAGAGACTAGCAGCTCCTCCTCTCCTAGGCTGTCAGAGGTTGGAAGCGAGCCAGGCCTTCAGACCTCTGCCTCAGGGACTTGTGGGGTGGGCACCAGGGGTCCCCTCACCTGATACTGGCTCCAGTCAATATTCAGAGAGCAAGTCAGGAAGTCAGGGATGCTCAGTGGGGCATCGACGTAGTCCTGGGGACAGAAAGACACTGTGAGACACAAGCTGGCCACCAGGAGACACTATGGTGACAGGCGGAGGTCCTGAAGTTGTGGCTATCATGGGCAGGCAGCGTGTCCCCCTGACAGTGCTCGCCTTCTCTGAGCCAGATACCTGTGCCACCCTGAGAGAGAAAGCCTGAAAAATCAAAGGGACCAGACATTGCTGCCAAGTGGAGTTTTCAGTTGGCCATTTGAGTGTTTGCTGCTGAGACGGAGGTGATGGACTGAATTCAGCCTCCAGCAGCTCCTGGGCTGCTCCCACCCACTGGGGAGGACCAGAAGGCTGCATCTTCTTCCCACAGGAGGAGGGGGAGCAAAGATGAAGCACTTCTCCTAAAACTTTTTTTTAAAAAGGGAGAAACTAAAGGGGGAGAGAAAATAGCATGTGATAAGAGTTTAAACATATGTATCTAAGGAGAAGAGGGAGAGAAAAAAAATGAGACTCATTCAGGGAAAAGAAAAGAAATGAAAAGGGTAGCTGTTTTCCCCTCAAAATTTTCTAGCTGGTTTCCTTTCACAAGGAACAGAAGACCCAAGCTGACAACTGGTATTGTTCATACCTGCTTCCAGTTAAAAATGAGCCCTTCAGCCATGTAATCCCGATCCTTATATTCCTTGAAAAATTCACAGCCTGGAAAAGAAGGGCAGAGTTACACCACCACCCTTCCTGGCCCAGAGTCCTGAGACACCCCTGGGCGCCGGAGTACGAAAGTGGCCACCAGCCGACACAAGCAGGGACTGGACTGGGAGGTCAGGCACCTCCAACGCACCTCCGGTTTCCAGTCACAGACCCTTCCTGACGAGGTGCCACCTGCCTGCACACCTCTCTCTCTCCATCTGTGCTCACTGGTTGCTAGTCACCCCTCCTTTCATTTCTGGTTCCTCTATTCTATATGCCCCTGAAGTGCCAACAACCAGAGAACAAAAGCGCGGCGTACAATTTGAACCCTGGCAGCACTTTCTCAGCAACTTATCTAGTCACATAAGATCACCCTACTACTACTCCAATAAAACAAATACTGCAATATCATAAGCCATGTGAATCTTTTGGTTTCCCAGTACGTATTAAAGCCATACTTACACTATATTATAGTCTATTAAATGTGAGATTACATGATGTCTTAAAAAATCCAATATACTTTAAATATAAAAAATACTTGAGGGAATTTCCTGAAGGTTCAGTGGCTAGGACTCAAGAGTACTGCTGTGGGCCCGGTTCAACACCTGTTTGGGGAACCAAGAACCTACAAGCCACCTGGTGTGGCCAAAAAAAAAAGCTTTATTCCTTAAAATTGCTGACCAAAATCTAAGCATACAATGAGCTGGAACAGTAAAGTTAAAGATCACTGATCCCACATTATCATAACAAATGTAGTAATGATGAAAAATTTTGAAGTACTGTGAAAGCTATCAAAATGCGACACAGAGACATGAAGTACACAAATGTTGGAAAAATGGTACCAACAGACTTGATGCAGGGTTCCCACAAACATTCCATTTATAAAAGATGTAGTATGTAAAGAGTAATAAATTTTATAGTGTAAAACAGACAGGCCCACAGGCTTTCAGCGAGGACTGAGCATTGTAACATGCAGGAAAGGACCATGGGCAGTGAACGGGACAGGTGCTCCAGACACACGCCCATCTTGACAAGTGAAACGTTGTAAGAAACCCCACCAAGGTAAGACCTCAGGAAACGAGAGGAAATCAGTGAAATGGGCCTTGCCAACGTTGCCAGCCTCAAACCTCAGCCTTTAGCTTAGCTCTGGGACCGTGAACAAGTTAACATCTCTCAGCCTTGACTTTCTCATTTGTCAAGTGGTTAAGGACAAGATGAAATAACACACAGAAAACAGCTGGCAGAGCACTGACGGCCCTCAGGAGACAGTGTACCAGTGCCACCTTCCTGCTGAAGCCGAAGCAAGAGCCCCAGCACAGCCCTGCAGCTAGATCCAGGCAGAATGAGGCCTGCCCTCACCACACAGCCAGGATGGCCAGGGCCAGGGGGTTGGTGGGGACCTTTCTGTGTTCCTCTCAGGTCCTCTGCCAGAGCCAACACAAACTCTGAAGGACACGAGCCTTTGGCCACAGGTCCAAGTCTGCGGAGGTCCCCAAAGACAACAGAATAACTGCCTGAATTCTGTCAAGGTAGCCACAGGCCATCAACATGCCCATGGGACTCTCCAGCTCCTCGGGCCATGCTCAGCCTGAGGTCACTCCCGGGAACAAAGGAAAGGTTCCTCTTGTGGGGGAAGTCTGGAGACTGAGCTGCTGTGTCCTGGAGACGTGGCTCCTACCCACCCCCTACCTCTGCCCTCATTCGCTCTAAGTCTCCAGGCCCCTCTGTAGACAGGGAAGTCAGGCCACAATACTCAACCCTAACACTTCAGCCTATTCCTAGGTGCCTCACTGGGAGAAAGAAGAAATATAAATATCAGACAGAGGCCTTGAGCTTATCAGCCCAGGTTTAGAAGAGACACCAATTATTCCTCAGCGCTCCCGTGAAGTGCTCTGCTTTCTTAGACTCAAGCGCTCAAATCAACACCGCAGGCTCCAGGCCCACTCTGAGCAGCATGTGATACAGAAGCAATTGACTGTGAGAAATGGAGGGAATTAAAACAACTTCGGTACCCAGGGCAAGGCCTGACATTCATTACCTCAACGGGCTTCTGAGCCTATTGAGAGGCAAAGGGATGGCACCAAAAGGGAAGTGAGAGCAGGCACTCACTCGAGAAGGAAACAAATTAGACTTGTGCTGGGGAGTTTTCGGCCCCGTCTATTTTGGGGCCTGAGGGAAGTGCTCCCAGAACACTTCTCATTTTCAAGGGCCAGTCGAAGCCTAAGTTAAGTCTGACAGAGAACTGATACCACCACAGTTCCTGTCTGGGCTTCAAACTCATCAGAGGGCTCAACGGAGACCCCTGAAATGGCAGCAGAGTGCATTTCAGGACTTGGTCTGGCTAATGTTAATTTTGTTATGAATATAGGCAGGTGAGGAAATTCAAGAACATAAGCACAGAAAGTAAAACGTGCTTCTCCTGTGCCCTCATGTGGCATCTCCCCCACCCTAGGCTTCTGAATTTTTATTGATTACCCACCCCCTACTCTCCCCTCAACACACACACAACTAACAGATCCAGTCCATGATATTCTGGGAAGAACAGGGGGAAAAAATTCAGAAATAGTATCATCTTACCATTTTGGCATATTTCTCTCTTATCCTTTGTATAAGCACTTTTGCTCTCACACAGTTGAGATTTTACTATTTCACTTTGTATTGTGCTTATTATTAGCACCTTAAGCATTTTTCTATGACTGTGTAATATCTCATTCTACAATACTATGGGTGGCTGTGCTGTTATTTACGTAATCATTATTCTGATTAAAGAAAATATTACCCATGTTTGGCTGGGTATAAATGGACGTGATGAAGGACCTCTCTTGGCGGTCCAGTGGTTAAGACTCTGCCTTCCAATGCAGGGGCATGGGTTCAATCTCTGCTTGGGGAACTAACATGCTGTGTGGCCAAAAAAATAAAACGCACATGATGAACATCTGCAGGCCTAGGCAGGCTGGATTACGGCTAATGAATAACTGGGTCAAATGGTGTTAGTTTTAGGAGTCGTATAACAAGTTGCCCAATGACAGCAGAAAGGATATTGTGCCACTGTTCTGGCACAAAACAATTTTTTCTAAACCAAGTCCTACTGAGAACCTGAATACAAATACAGAAAGCTGACACCTGGGTCCTCAGCCAACACAGAGCTTTCCCATTATGCAGAGTACTTCAGTCTGCGGACCTCAAAGCATCTCCTGAGAGTGGGGAGCCTGGTCTGAAAACCAACCTGAAAACTACACTACGGAAGCCCTCATGCAGACCCCCAGGTGGGACATCTTGACAGCTCTGATGTTGCCGCGCCTAGGCATCACTGTTAACAGTTCAGCATCTGGCCAAAACAAGCCTTTCCTCCCACGCACCCATCACTCGGCCCAGTGTCAGCGAGCACCTGTCAGGGCTGGACCTGGCACATCACCCAGAAATAAACAGCGTTATCCTCATTTATCCTCGGAAGGGTTAGAGGACTTGTTCAAGGACATGGTGCTGCAGCTGAGATGCATGCCCAGCCCTACAAGCCACCAAATGCTGAGCTGGCAGAGATTAGGAAGGAGAGTCCCTGATGGAGGCCAGGCCACCGGGGGTCGTGGTTCAGGTACCACCGGCTCACACTGATGAGAATACCCTCTGCCCACCAGGCACCAGATGAACCTGAGCTTCTAAAGAGAAGGCCTTGTGGCTTGACAGCAACCTGGGGTCACCAGTCTGCTCTTGCTATTGGCCCTATGGATCCAAGATGAAGAGACAAGATCCAGCAGAGGACTGAAGGCAGGGCCTAGTGTTGAGCAGGAGAGAGGTTTTAAGGACGAGTTCACTTTTTGCTGTCTGTTCACAAAGTCTGGCACTGAGGTTAGGGCTCTTATAGCTCCCTGAACAAGCAGGTATTGCTAGAAGGCTACAATGCTACCAACGGACCGATGCAGTGCAGAGAACACTGCCCTGGCTACAGATTACATACAGTCTGTGCCAGAGACACACGTAGCCAGCTGCTGCTCACCACAGCGCTCTGCAACGTGGCGAGGCCACCAACCACATGCAACTGAGAACAGAGTGCTTACATCACCACAGTAACAGCCAGCACAGCAGGACTGGTGGCTGACCCCAAGAACAGCACGTTAGTGGCACAGAGCACACGACAAGACCCTGAGCTAAGCCTCATCGACTTCCATGATGCTTGAGAAAACCTGGGACTGGAATGGTGAAGGAACTCACTCAAGGGTGCAGCAGGGTGGGTATGAGTCCAGACTCCATCCCTGGGCCTCTCCCAGGGCAAAGCCCTGCCAGGACAGTGTCCTACCCTGAGCCGAGAGCCACAGACCAGGAACCACACTGTCCTACACTGAGCGACAGCGTATGCTACTGGGGAGCTCCAGGGCACCTGAGCACCTAAGTGGCCAGGGCCTGCAGGTGGCCTTCGGAGCCCTAGTCCTGGGAAGCCTGTCCCCTGACCAGACTCTGGAAGGAGCCCCTACCTGGATACGGGATGGAGAGGAGAGTGAAGTCGGCATAGCGCTGGGCTTTGTCCACCTTCTCGGAGGAGGTGACACTACAAGACAGGATACAACGTGTTACGGCACCACAGCTCGTGCACGCCATTCCCCACAAGCATCACCACAGCTCAGATAAGCCTCCTGCTACAGAAACCTTGCTCAGAGTTGGGATGAGGCTCTTCAGTCAGGCTTTGAGCAATTAAGAATGGGACCTCTCTGCCGCCTACCCGAAGTCACCAGGTGAGAGCGCTGACTCTCCCTGACACCACAGCACCTGCGATGAGACATAAAGCCACAGAACCACAATCCTTACACGCCTCCCAGATGAAGGAAGCAGACACTGTTCAGGAGAGGACCCGAGGGGGACTCTCCTCTCCACTGTCTTCTCCAGCATCAGCTGAGGATGTTTCCCAGCACCATCTGAGAGATGGAGAACTACTCTGACAGATGACGGAGGGGCAGAGGGACCTACAGAGAGCTGAGCTGTAACTTAGCCTCAGCGTGGCTTATTTTCTAAGACAACATGGCATAATTAAAGGTCAGTATTATAAAAAAAAATAAACAAGCTACACTTTGGGAAAATTCCCCCAATTCATCACCCCAACCCAGGCTCCGTTTTTTCTCATTTTTCTTTGTCCTGTGAACATTTGGTCCATACAGGATATAAAAATTGAGTGAATATTGATTTTCTGAATCCACCACTTTTTGGATCCACTTTAAAAGAGTTGCTATTCCACCAGAGATGGCGCACCGGCAGCAGAGTACATGAGACATTGGTGGCTCCCTCAGTGCTTACTGGACCCCCTCAAGCAAGTGACTTACCCTCTCTGGCTTGTTTCTCCCCTGCACGAGGGGGATACAAGAACCTCCTCACAGTGAGGGCTGTATGATACAGGGAGAGGATGCTCAAGGCCTGGCACCCAGTGCGCCCTGGTGACTTTGCACCATCCCTGAGCCCACGAGCCTGTGAACACATGGCCTCCACCCACTTGGAGGGGGTGCCCTGCACTCACTTCATGCCAAACTTCACCTTCTTGTTCTCCACCATCAGGTCACAGATGTACTTGACTGACAGGTACCGGAGCAGCTTGATGTCATAGCCTCTGACCTTATCAAAGAGATGCGTGTCGGAACTTCTGAAACAGACAGTCAGAGGGAGAAGCTCCACTAAGTGTCCATTCCCGGAAGTCTAGGTGCTACAGGAGCACTTCTGTTTCCCCTCTCCAAGAGAGAGAGGCTGGGAGGGCCAGACGGACAGCAGTCCCAGTGAAGTTGAGGGAAGGTGACTTTCCAAGAGATTATCCTGCTCTCTGGGACACATTTCAAAGAGAAGCAATATGCAGCTGGGGCAGGAAAGGGCTTTCTGGCGCTGCTTGACATTAAGCCAGAAGACTCAAGATAATCTCCGAGTTCGAAAAAGCAGCACGCTGGTGGCTGATCGAGTCTCTGAGCTTCCATTAGAGTTTCTCTCTCTCTACCCTCCTCCCTCTCTCCCATTTATGACCATTTTTAGCCATATGACTTGCTCAAAATGTAACAGATTGAATTCTCATTGGGAGATGGACTTTTTAGAGCTATTTTATCAACTGATTGTGAAATACCAACAAGTGAATTCCCTCTGCTGAGGCGGCCTCTGAAGCAAGGAGAAAGATGAAATTTTCCTAATCCCTAGGCTGCCTTCTGATCAGTCATACAGATAAAGGCAAAAGGAGAACAAATAAACAGTCACTGTTAATTTTTTAATGCCCACTGCTTTGCTGAACCCAGCAGATGCCTCACCAAGAACAGAGAATGGTGTAGAAGATGGCCTGGCTGGAGCAGAGGTCGTCTGATCTCGGGGGAAGAGCCAAACATTCCTGTGTGCAAGCCAGAGCCGCTGGCCGTGGAACCAGCAGGCAGAAGCTGGGCACAGCGAGATGCCTTTTTAAGCTCCAAGCCGTGATTTTGGGCAGCTAATCTGACTAGGGTGCTGATGTGCATTCCAGAGATGCCTGACACCAGTTAAAGGCTTTCCATGTGGCACAGACCATGCAAAGGAGCTTTTCCAAAATACCATTACTGTCATTTTCTAAAAAGTATTTAGAAAGGAGGTAGGAAGAGTGGGAGCCAGCCCCTTCTCTCCCTTTCAGGGGACTTAAAGCACTCCTGTGTTGTACTCCCTTATGGCACCAATCACACAGCTGCAGAACTTCTGGTGCCCGCATCTCTGATGTGTTGACCACAGTCCTCAGGCCAGGTGTGTCCAGCATCACCTGGTAGGCTGGACATCAACATCCTGGAAACCATGGGGCTTGAAGACACACAGATGTCTGTGCCATGTCTTGGGCCTGCAGTGCCAGGAACCCCAGGACTGGGGCACTCTCCCTGAGGTCCTTGTGAGCAGCCAGGCAGTTCATAAAGTCAGCTGCGGGTGAGGCTATGGGGTGGACTTCAAACACTCTGTTTCAGGGATGTGGACGAAGGAAGCCAATCCACTCACCTGGACCACTGATGATGTCATGGTCATCAGTAGAAAATGACCATCACTGGTCAGATAACTGCCCCTCACCCAAGCCCAGACCCTTAATGCCTGGCACTGACCGAAGAGCACAGTCTTCCTCCGTGAGATCCTCTGCATCTGCCCAGGCGTCGTCTGCACCCCCTGTGGGAGGAACCTGTGGTCAGCACTTGGGCTGTGGCAAGGGCTGCTTGACAAGTCTACCCCTGGTTCCACCCCAAGCACCATGCTCCTCCCTTTCCCAGGACGTGATGGTCCACGTGCCTGGCATTCTCACCACAAGCATCTTCTCAGATGACGAGAGGAGGGGCTCTAGATGTCCTTGCCCCCGCCCCAGGTTGCTGCCCACCCCCAAGATGTGTATAAGAGACAGGTCCTACAAGGGCTGCTTGACAAGTCTACCCCTGGTTCCACCCCAAGCACCATGCTCCTCCCTTTCCCAGGACGTGATGGTCCACGTGCCTGGCATTCTCACCACAAGCATCTTCTCAGATGACGAGAGGAGGGGCTCTAGATGTCCTTGCCCCCGCCCCAGGTTGCTGCCCACCCCCATAATCACCACCACTGCTTTGGCCCTGGGTAGCTGTTCTCCATGACTGGGCTCCTGTTCTTAGTCACAGAGGCTGCAGCTCAACGCTCACCTGAGAAAATATAGTTGTAGCCAGTGCGTCCATACAGCTCCCCCCATCCAGCCAGTGTGGCTGACCTGCAAATGTGCTGAGAGAGAAACCACATTTTCAGGGTCAGATGACTTTCTGGAGTTTTTTGGTTCTACTTTTCCCTGCTTTCTTGAGATATAATTGACCCATGACATTGTGTAAGTTTAAGGTGCACAACATGCTGATTTGTATCACTGCTGCTGCTGTTGCTAAGTTGCTTCAGTCGTGTCCGACTCTGTGCAACCCCATAGAAGGCAGCCCACCAGGCTCTGCCATCCCTGGGATTCTCCAGGCAAGACCACTAACATACTGCAAAACCATTATCACCACAGAGTTAGCTAACACCTGCATCAGGTCACATAATTACCGTTTTTTTGTGTGTGTGGTAGAAACACTTAAGACCATCTCTCTCTACAACTTTCAGGTACATAATACAGTATTATTAACTATAACCACCATGCTGTACATCAGATCCACAAATCTTATTCATCTTGTGACTGGAAGTTTGTACCCTCTGACGAACAGTCAGGTGGTTCTCTGAAGTGCACACAGTAGGGCGAAGCCCTGGAACTCTTCTGATCATTCCAGACCGGCAAAATGGGTGCAAGAGCACTGCCCCAAGTCTCAGCATTAGGGCCACTGTGACAGCAGTCTCTCTGAAGCAAGCCTAGCTTTTAACCTACACCCTCTGTCACGCGGTTCTCTTCCTCAAACGAGAGGCACCAGAGTGTCACTAACGGTAATGGGTAGACTCAGTGGTTGTCACATATAAGTGGTCTTACTTGGGTTAAGACCTAGAGATTATCACATGTGTATGTCAGCATGTCAGTGAAATACAACCACCTTTCCACTGGGTTTTCTCAAGCCCTTAAGGAAAGTGTGGCTGGGGGCAGCACTGCTGCTGCTTCACAGATGAAGAGCAATGGGCGCAGGCAAACAAAGTGAGGAATAAGCAAGGATCTGACCAAGCCCACATCCCTCCAGAGCTTCTGTGCTGTCACTGCAACTGCTTAGCGCAGGAAAGGGAAACTTTTGGAGCAGGAGAGTCAATTAAGGGAGAAATGTTTGGGGGCTTTTTTTTTTTTTAAAAGAAATGTTACCTTCTCTTCTCCTAGGTACTAAAGCAATGTAGTAACTGTAACTGTGCTTAACTATGCTTTTACTCTTTGCTCATCACTGAAGCAGCATTATAAGAGCTAGAATTCTAGAAACCAGGCAACAGGTGTGAACTTCATTATCTAATTTTTTTTTTTTTTAAGTTTATTTGGCCGTGTTAGGTCTCAGTTGCTTTGCAGCATGTGGGATTTCAACTTCCCGACCAGGGATTGAACCCACATCCACTGCACTGCACGGCACATTCTTAGCCACTAGACTGTCAGGGAAGCCTCTCATTATCTGATTCTAAGGCTGAATCTTTATAAATTGTGTTTGATGAGATCCAAGAGGGGTGGAGGAATGGGAAGAGGTATCTGGGATTTGATGACCCCAGGGTTTAGCTACAGGCTGAGGGAGGCAGTGAGGGTGGCTGGGAGATTAAACTGGGGACGAGAGACATTTCTGAATGGGTCATGCTGCCTGGCGGGTCCCTGAAAGACTGCAGAATATTGTCAGAGGGCGTCTCCTTTTCCACCTGTAAGACAGTGGGAAAGAAATAGTCTTGCTGCTACAGGAAAGGGGCATGGTAGGAACTGGCAGGTCATCACTGGCAGCTTAGGACAGGGGGCAAATGATAGAAGAGCAACCTGCTAAAATCCGGCGGGTGCTTTTCCAGTGCTGGGGGCAGAACGCATTTGAGGAAGAGCTGTCCTGGAAGCCTGTAAAGAAGGGCTTGGGCAGAGAGCCCTGCTAGCCCAAGGACGATGCACTCTATGGGAGAATGTTTCACTTTCTCTGGGTCCAAAAAGAATTTCCAAATTGATCATGACAAACTGTCTCCAGATAAAAATGTACACGCCAGAATTTACTTATATCTCCAAGTCCATCCACAGATCCCTCTCCAACCTCAAATAACATCCTCTACTCGGAAGAGACCAGGTCAGTAATTAGGAGTTGCAGTAACAGAGTGTACATTTTCAGGTTGAGGACCCTCAAGATTCCAACGGTATTGGGGGAGGTCTGATTCATGAGCAAACAAATCGGGGGCAGGGTGGTTGTTTGAGTGTGACCAGGACATGTTACCATGTCCCCCTTCCCCATCATCCAAGCTGTGGCACCAAATCTCACTCTTCTTTCCATTATTTCTCTTAAATCTTTTTCAGGCAGACATACATCCCATCTTGAGCTGTTAAGCTCTGAACTCTTTTCAAGGCTCAGATTCTTCTTTCTGCTCCCAAATTTCCCCAAATCCCCTCAATCTGTCCCTGCTTTTTGGTCTCAGAGGCAGCCACACCCAGCCCAGGGGACTCAACAGGTGGAGGAGGACGGGCAAGCTGTCTGGCTTCCCAAGTGAACCACCAACCTCCACAGGAAAGTCCCGAGAGCTGGAGTCTGGGGGAAGCCATACCCCAAGGGTGTGTCCACGCCTGACCTTGCTCCTGGGCTTCACGGCTCCAGTGCACCGCCCACCATTTCTGTACTTCAAGCGGCTTAGCTTTTGACTGAAAAAGCAGGATACACTCTGAAAGCTATCCATTTACTTAATTAGCAGTGGCCTCTAATGTTGCATGAGGAAGATGGCTCTGTAGGATTCGTAAATGTAGTACCAACTTTGGGACACAGAATAAAAGTAGCTGATCTCTGCTCCCCATTTCTTAAGGGAGGAAACAGAGAGAAAGAGGAGCTGTTCCAATTTTAATTGCCTAGAAACCAGATACAAGTGATGGGGGAGAAAATGGCACATGACAACAGCTTACTGTTAAATGCTTGAACTGAGTTTTATTAAAAAATTAATAATATATCTTATTTAAGCCTGTATGTCCCATGATATTACTATGTCAAATATAATCACTTTTTAAATTATTAATGTTTTACATTTTTGAGATTAAGTCCTCAAAATCCAATATGTATTTTATAATTACAGCACATCACAAGTAGGATGCTTTACTTTCAGTGTTTAAAGGGTAACGTAGTCCTACCTCAAAAGAAAATTGTTTAATAAAAAAAAAATTCTACATTGCTTCAATTAGAAAATGGAAATTAATTGAAATGAAACAAAGTCAGACGTTTAGTTCCTAAGCTGCACTAGCCACAATGGACTGAGTTGGAAGGAAGCAGGAAGCTGGCACTTTTGAGCATACATTCCCCGGCCCAGTTTGGCTGGGTATGTTGACAGCAAACGCTGCTGTCACCAAACTCGTTAGGGCCTGCTCGGAGACCCACCTGAGGACAAGATGCCCACCTCACAACAGAAGACCCTCTCCTGTTCTTCCCCATCTCTTTATCCTCAAGTTCATAGCTCTGCCTTCCCCACTCAGTGAGATCCAGGGTGACAGGACTATCTCAGTCACCTGTCCCAGCAGAGCCCACTACTGTGTAACCGAAGAGCAGTGTCTTCCTAGACCAGCCTGCCCACACCAGCTGGGTAGGCGGCTGCTAGACACTGGGAGGACAGCAGTAATAAGACACAGCTTCTGTCCTCATAGGGACTATGGCAGAGAGGAGACAGCAGACTTCCAAACACAACAGGAATAAAATGTATGTAAGTAGGTATTAAGCCAGTGAACACGACTGGATCAGGGGAAGCTACAGGGAACACAATGGGATCACATCAAGTGACAGGAAGGTGCAAAGGGAGAAGAAAGCAGGATGAATGGTAAAGCCCTTAGTGTCAAAGCCTCCTCAAAATAATACCACCCCTGCCCCCCAAAAAGGAATTTGCTGGCAGTCCAGCAGTTAGGGCGCTCATGCTTTCGTTGTCGATCAAGGCCTGAGTTTGATCCTTGGTGAAGGAACTAAGGTCCCACAAGCCTTGGGGTATGGCAAAAATAAAAAAATCATCCCTCCAACTCTTCACCTTCCCTTGAAATGTGTTGCCTTGGGGCTCTTTCTCTCAGTCTCACCACAATTTCCCAAGTGCATTCTAGAAACTCCCTTCTCAAGGTCTGCAGAGTGAGAAAGGACACCACCACACAGATTCCTCTGCTTCAGGACTTCTTAGAGCCTTTCCTACACTGACGTAACACTTGCCAATGTACCTCCTGAATCTGAAGCTCGGGGGTCAGGGTGAATCTAGGGTGCGATGTCTCTCAATCTTATTTGAGAGGGAATGCTTTGCACAAGCATATCCTTAAAATACTGTTCTATGGAACACACTGTGGGAAGTACTGGTTTGAGCATTTCCTACATAATTTCTAGTGACAAACACTATGATCCACATAACAGTTATCTAAACTGGAGTTGTCAGAGCTTAGAGCAACATGCAATTTTCCAAAGGGGAAGTGGGAATAAATAAGCTTTAAGATGATCAATTTCTGGAACTTCACTCCCAGATATACTTTCCCCTAAAACAGACCAAACCTATGAAGTCTGCAGCTTCCTGACTCACCTGTCACAATTGCCCTTCTTCCTTCCATTTACAAAAGAAAAGCACAGGAGAAGAAACAGACCTACCCTATGAAAGTCTGTGGCTGCTTCTCCTTTCCTATCTTCTCCTGTTACATGAAGGCACAAAAGGAATCAGGCTAGCATTTCTCTTCCACACTGCCATGCCCCAGCCCTTGCCTGCATGTCGGGAGAATGGACTAAAGTCCCAGAGGTGCCAAGACCACAGCACACGCAGGCACCTACCAGATGAACAGAATAGAGAGCAGACATTCCTGTTCTCCCCTCCTCCAAGCTATTGGTCTGCTTCTACTAGATTAATCTTTCTCAAAATGATATTTGTATTGTATATACAAATATACAATATCTGTATATTTCCCTGCCCAGAAATCACAGAGGCTTGTCTGGCAAATGCAAACACCTCAGCCAGCATCCAGCCTCCTGCATTTAGCCCCTTCCATCCTCAGCTCCACCACCTACCTCACTCCCATCAGGTCGTCTCTCGTCTCCCAGCCTTTTTCACAACTGCCTCACTGTACGCCCCCAGGCAGGCACCTGCCTGGAATACCCTCCCAGTCTTCTTCCAAAGCTCATAGCCTAGTCCCGCTCACTTAATGAGGCCATGCCTGTCAGTCCACACCACTCCCCATCTTTAGTGGGTCCCTCTGATACCACACTATGTGGCCCCAAGTTTCAGTGTAGTAACTTGAGGACGTTTTACAGAAATCTCAGCTCTCAAGTTGTGTAAAGTAAACTTGAGAAACTTATTCAACCACTTTGAGCCTTCATTTCATTTGCAAAATGGGATTATAAAAATAGGTGAAATGAGACCCTATTTGGGCACCAAATTAACAACACTCAATAGCATATAAGCTTGATAAGGGTGCAAATTTTTGTTTATCATATATGCTGAGGTACCTTAAGGCCTGAATGTGATACATATTCAATAAATACTTGGTAAATTACTCTACTGAAAGAATGGACAAACAACTTATCTGATCTAACCTATTCATAAACTTGTAATGTAAGCATGATTATTTTTCCCATTTGACAGAGGAGGAAATGGAGGTCTGGCATAGGCAGGAAGCAGCAGAGCTGCGATCAGAACCTAGGCAGCAAGGCTCTAGGACATAGGTGGAGTCCTCTGCTGTGACCATCCCTTTCCTACCTACAGTCACCCTTGGAAAAAGTGGTATTGGAATTGGTCTGATTCTCTGGCCTGCTTCCCACCACACCATGCACCCGTTAACCACGCAAACTTGCCTGGCAACAAGACAACTGTCAGTTTAGTTCAGTTCAGTTGCTCAGTCGTGTCAGACTCTTTGTGACCCCATGGACTGCAACACACCAGGCCTCCCTGTCCATCACTAACTTCCAGAGTTTACTCAAACTCTTATCCATTGAGTCAGATGCCATCTGATCATCTCATTCTCTGTCATCTCCTTCTCCTCCTGCCCCCAATCACCCCCAGCATCAGGGTCTTTTCAAATGAGTCAGCTCTTCACATCAGGTGGCCAAAGTACTGGGAGTTTCAGCTTTAGCATCATTCCTTCCAATGAATACTCAGGACTGATTTCCTTCAGGATGGACTGCTTGGATCTCTTTGCAGTCCAAAGAACTCTCAAGAGTCTTCTCCATCACCACAGTTCAAAAGCATCAATTCTTTTGCACTCAGCTTTCTTTATAGTCCAACTCTCACACCCATGTGTGACTACTGGAAAAACCATAGCCTTGACTAGACAGATCTTTGTTGGCAAAGTAATGTCTCTGCTTTTTAATATGCTGTCTAGGTTGGTCATAGCTTTCCTTCCAGGGAGTAAGTGTCTTTTAATTTTATGGCTGCAGTCACCATGAGCAGTGATTTTGAAGCCTCCCAAAATAAAGTCTGACACTGTTTCCCCATTTATTGCCATGAAGTGATAGGATCATGATCTTAGTTTTCTGAATGTTGAGCTTTAAGCCAACTTTTTCAGTTTCCTCTTTCACTTTCATCAAGAGGCTCTTTAGTTCTTCTTCACTTTCTGCCATAAGGGTGGTGTCATCTGCATATCTGAGGTTACTGATATTTCTCCTGGCAATCTTGATTCCAGCTTGTGCTGCTTCCAGCCCAGTGTTTCTCATGATATACTCTGCATGTAAGTTAAATAAGCAGGGTGACAATATACAGCCTTGATGACTGCTTTTCCTATTTGGAACCAGTCTGTTGTTCCATGTCCAGTTCTAACTGTTGCTTCCTGATCTGCATACAGGTTTCTCAAGAGGCAGGTAGGTGGTCTGGTATTCCCATCTCTTTAAGAATTTTTCCACAGTTTTTTGTGATCCACACAGTCAAAGGCTTTGGCATAGTCAATAAAGTAGAAATAGATGTTTTTCTGGAACTCTCTTGCTTTTTCCATGATCCAATGGATGTTGCCAATTTGATCTCTGGTTCCTCTGCTTTTTCTAAAACCAGCTTGAATATCTGGAAGTTCACGGTTCATGTACTGTTGAAGCCTGACTTGGAGAATTCTGAGCATTATTTTACTAGCGTGTGAGGTAAGTGCAACTGTTCAGTAGTTTGAGCATTCTTTGGCACTGCCTTTCTTTGGGATTGGAATGAAAACTGACCTTTTCCAGTCCTGTGGCCACTGCTGAGTTTTCCAAATTTGCTGGCATATTGAGTGCAGCACTTTCACAGCATCATCTTTCAGGATTTGAAATAGCTCAACTGGAATTCCATCACCTCCACTAGCTTTGTTACTTTCACAGCATCATCTTTCAGGATTTGAAATAGCTCAACTGGAATGCCATCACCTCTACCAGCTTTGTTCGTAGTGATGCTTTCTAAGGCCCACTTGACTTCACATTCCAAGATGTCTGGCTCTAGATTACTGATCACATCATCATGATTATCTGGGTCATGAAGATCTTTTTTGTACAGTTCTTCTGTGTATTCTTGCCACCTCTTCTTAATATCTTCTGTTTCTGTTAGGTCCATACCATTTCTGTCCTTTGTAGAGCCCATCTTTGCATGAAATGTTCCCTTGGTATCTCTAATTTTCTTGAAGAGATCTCTAGTCTTTCCCATTCTGTTGTTTTCCTCTATTTCTTTACATTGATCGCTGAAGAAGGCTTTCTTATCTCTTCTTGCTATTTTTTGGAACTCTGCATTCAAATGCCTATATCATTTCATGGCAAATAGATTGAGGAAAAAGCAGATACAGTAACAGATTTTATTTTCTTGGGCTCTAAAATCACTGTGGACGGTGACTGCAGTCACAAAATTACAAGACACTTGATCCTTGGAAGGAAAGTTATAACAAACCTAAACAGCTTATTAATAAGCAGAGACATCACTTTGCCACCAAAGGTCCATATAATCAAAGCAATGGTTTTTCCAGTGATCATATATGGATGTGTGAGTTGAACCATAAAGAAACCTGAGTAACAAAGAACTGATGCTTTTGATTTGTGGTATTGAGAGTCCTTTGGACAGTAAAGAGATCAAACCAATCAATCCTAAAGGAAATCAACCCTGAATATTCATTGGAAGGACTGATGCTAAAGCTGACTCTCCAATACATTGGCCACCTGATGCAAAGAACTGACTTATTGTAAAAGACCCTGATGCTGAGAAAGATTGAGAGCAAGAGGAGAATGGGGCGACAGAGGATGAGATGGTTGGATGGCATCACTGACTCAATGGACGTGAATTTGAGCAAAGTCAGGGATATAGTGAAGGACAGGGAAGCCTGGTGTGCTGTAGTTCATGGGGTCACAAAGAGTCAGATGTGACCGAACAACTGAACAACAAAGGTTCTGGACAACCTTTGGAAGAAAACCAGTCTTCCTTGGAGTTTTAAAATTAAATTATTTCAATTGGTGAAGATGAAGCAGAACAACTTTCAAAGTGAAACAGTACTAGATTTAAAAGATCAATGAAGTGTATGAGTTAACTCTGGTTGCACAAAAGTGCTGGATAAGGCTTACTTACTGGAATGAAAGAGAATGAAAAAGTCTTCACTGCATTGGATCCATTGATTGGATTGACTGGGTTGCTGGAGTTGAATTGATTATATTTAATTGAAAAAGAGATCAGCCCTTTCTGGGTTGTCATTTCCTTCTCCAGGGGATCTTCCTGACCCAGGGATCAAACCCTGGTCTCCTGCACTGCAGGCAGATTCTTTACTGACTGAGCTACCAGGAAGGTCTTAATTTAAAAAGGGAAGAGTCATTTCTGGGAAATAATAACAGGATAAGTAGATATGAGAACAAGGAGCTTGAGTCCAACTGATTAGAAAATTGGGAAGAGCTGTGCTTTCTTAAAGTATGATTCACACAATTAAAACTCTAATTCCAATTTAAATTAAACAAATAGTTATTGAACATATTCTAGCAGATACTATTAACTTTATAACTCTAAGAAAAATGATTTTGAGATAATTTTTCACAATAATTATCTCAAAATAATCTCAACTATTATCCTACTTTTTAGGATGAACTTGAAGAGGAATAGACTGAAGTGACAGAGTTCAACAAGAATGTCATTGAGTCCCTCTGGGATAATAAAGGTGACCAAGCAGTGAAAAGCAGACTGCCAGGATTTCAGTAACTTGACTCCCTTGGTTGAGAACCAAGTACAGCTAAATTTATATCAAATTCTGTTGGACTTCTCAGGTGGCACAGGGGTAAAGAATACACCTGCCAAGGCAGGAGACTCAAGTTCAATCTCTGGGTCAGGAAGATTCCCTACAGTAGGAAATGGCAACTCATTCCAAAATTCTCATCTGGAAAATTCCATGGGCAGAGGAGCCTGGCAGGCTACAATCCGTGGAGTCACAAAATCAGCCACTGAGCATGCACCAAGGAATTATAATAAATGTCTGACGCATTAATATCAAAGTAATCTTGGGTCAGTTTGCTTGGTAAATATTTTATACTTCACCCTTTATCATGAGCTACCAATAGTATAAAATAAAATAAATCACCCATGTTTTCCCTTACTGGTCAACAAGCAATATTATTCACTAGAGAACATTTTTCAACAGTGTAGTGAGTTCCCAAATGGATCATATCCCAGAACGCCTAGACCATAGATCTTCCTGCTTCAGACGCCATTCCTATTTGCATGCATTAATTTACAAAGGGTACTGAGCCTTCAAAGAAAAGAACTCAATATAGTTTGCATTTGTAGTTAAAGTATAAACAAGAAGGAAGATCTAAGAGTCCTAACGAGGAGTACTCTAAAGTTCCTGAGAGACAACTCATTTTGGAAGAAAAAGGCCTTAGACATAGCAAGTTGGACTGAAGCCTGTCTGAAGACATTTATAGTGTAGCCTGATAGTTGTTACTGACCTTAACTCAAAACCAGCCATCCTTGGGTATAGGTATTAGAAAAACCAGCACACAGGACTAAGTGTTTGGTTAAGTTCCACGATACTGTGGTGTCCAGCATCTCTCCTTAGAATCAGTGGTGGGGACGGACTTCTTCGACTTTAAAATACTGGTTAAGGCAGGCACCCCTGTGGAGGAAAGAGAAAACAGCAACCGAAGGAGGCACCAAGCCCTGATCCAGGGTTAAGGGACAATAAAGCCAACAGTGGTTTCAGGGAGCCTCAAGTATTTGCCAGATAATCTTGGGGATCTCCTAAAGTTAAAAATTAGGGAAGGAAACTTCCAATAGAGATCTGAGGGTGTACAGTTATGCATACCAACATCAAGGACTGTCAAACAGCAAGGTTGATTGACACAGAGCTGTCAATAGAGGGAACACCTGGTAAGTAAATTGCAGTTGTACCACAGAACCTTCATCTCTGAGGAAAGACAAAGCCCTGGGCATCAAAATCACGGTTCTCCACCCCAGCAGGAGACAAACACCTTTTCTGTTTTCTCCAGGACAAAGCCCTGCTTGCAGCCAAGGAGGTACTCTATCACTTGGCCAGTTGAGAGTCCCAGAGGGCAGACACAGGGAGCTGCTAGAGGTGTGTTCTAGGAACCAGGATAGAAACCCGAACCAAGGCATGGGGCAGTTCAAAGGTAAGATGGAGACTGAGAACGTGGAATAGGACCTAAGTCTGGTGAGCGCAGGTCCATGTGAATAGCAGGTATCTCTCTTTAGCTGGATAGGTTAACGCTCTGTGTGCTGATGTAACCTTTGTGAGTGATATCCAAGACTGGGCAGGGTGACTGCCCAGCCATGTGTGCACGTTCTATAAGTGAAAGCATCAACACTTCAGAATGCTGAATATGAAAAATTCTGTTGCATTCACAATCTGTTCACATTATCCTAAGAAATTTCCACATTTCACTTACTAATAAAAGAAAGAGTTCTAACTCTGTTTAAAAATAATTCCAAATCTTGTGCATTCCTGCATAGTTGTGAAAAAAAAATTTATCACTGTCTGTTGGAACAGTCTAGATGATGGGGAAAATTTTAATTACTTTACTCAACACATATTTTCTGAACATCTATTATACTCCAAGCACTTCTCTGGGTTCTGGGAACTCAGTAGTGAAGAAAAGAAACAAAAATTTATGGCTTCTTGGGATAGGTCAGTAATGAGCAAGTATGGTCTATATGTTTTGGATAATGAATACTGCTAAATGAGAAAAACAAACCAGGAAAGTTTATGGGGTTTCCACTTTAAAGTGGGATTACCAGGCAAGGCCTTACAGATCCAAACCTGGGTCCAGATCTAATAAAAAATGCCAGGTACTCTTCAAATGTCAAAAACTTACTTATTTTAAAAAGCTATTTTCAAATAAACAAGCTCAAGTTCTACTTTTGAGGAAAGATCTTATTAGAAAACGTTAGACCAGTGCTGTATTTGATGTCTTTCCTAAATCTTTGGTTGTTCTTATAGTAATATCACATAAGGAAACTCAAAAGACACATTCACAAATATCCTCTAAGACTGAGTTTCCACAGTGAAGTAGAGAACACAGATATCACCTGGATATTTCTAACTGCTGTCATTCTTCGATTATAAACATGCTTGTTTTATTTTTATTTTTTGCTTTTTAAAAGATGTTTTTTTGAGGTAGGCCATTTTTAAAGTCTGTATTGAATTTGTTACAATATTGCTTCTGTTTTACGTGTTGGGTTTTTGGCCACTAGGCATGTGAGATCTTGGCTCCCTGACCATAATGGATCATGCACCCCTTGCATTGGAAGGGAAAGTCTTAACCACTGAACTGCAGAGAAGGCCCTAAAGAAGCTTATTTTTATAAGACTGTCATGATTTATGTTTTTTTAAATTTTTGATCGAAGAATAATTGCTTTACAATATTGTGTTGGGTTCTGCCATATCTGAACATGAATTGGCCATATGTGTACGCATGTCCCCTCCCTCCTGAACCTTCTTCCCACCTCCCACTCCATCCCAACCCTCTAGGTTGTTATAGAGCAATGGATTTGAGCTCCCTGCGTCATACAGCAAATTTCCACAGGCTATCTAATTTTACATATGGTAATGTATATATTTCACTGCTATTCTCTCAATTTAACAAAGTGATTTTCATTTGTTTTGTAGCCCAAATTTCTCCTTTAACTATTATTCTCTGCTGTTCTCCCTGGAATCAGAAAGGACTGAGGTCACAGAATCATATAATATTGCTCTTTTCTCTCCTAAACTGCCCACTCCTTAAAGGCATATGTTGTGTCTTATATTTGTCTTTATATTCTCACACCTGGACACCTCCTACATGTGGGAGCCATTAATCAGAATTTGTCTATGAGTTAACTGTTTTAAATATTCTCCCCTTCTTCTAAAAGTAATACATGTTCATTGTAGGCCTCCACAGAAAAACTTAAAGAAGGAAAATGGCCCACTAGTGACATTCAGCAGAGGAAGGCCCAGGACACCAGCTGTAGGTCAAATGCCGGGCAGAATCCCTCTGGAGCAGAGCAAGCATGGATCTTATCTCCCATCCCAGCCTCCAGAAAAGAAAACTCAGCCAAAGGAAAGAAGAAAGAGAAGTCTGCCTGTTCCAGTGCCTGCCCCTCCTGTTTATGCCTCAAGGTTCCCTGTGGCCTGCTCTCTGTGGACACAGCGCTGTGCAGCCATTCACCCATCACTGCAGACCAATCCCGTCTTTGCAGGTCTTCCCTGGTAGCTCAGATGGTAAAGCGTCTGTCTACAGTGCGGGAGACCTGGGTTTGATCTCTGAACCGGGAAGATCCCCTGGAGAAGGAAATAGCAATCCACTCCAGTACTATTGCCTGGAAAATCCCATGGACAGAGGAGCCTGGTAGGCTACAGTCCACGGGGTCACAAAGAGTTGGACACGACTGAGCAACTTCACTTTCACTTTCACTTTCCAAGCTGCACCTGATTCAATGAGACCAAAGTGCCCTCTCCTGGGACTTCTCCGGTGGTCCAGTGGCTAGGACTCCGTGCTCCCAGTACAGGGGGCAGAGGTTCAATCCCCGACTAGGGAACTAGATCCCAAGTGCCATAACTAAGAGTATGCATGCTGCCACAGCTAAAAGATCCTGCCTGCTCCAATGAAGATCAAAGATTCTATGTGCCACAGTTAAGACCCTCTGCAGCCAAATAAATTATTTTTAAATACTATGTTTAACACACACACACACACCAAAAAAAACAAAGTACCTCCTTTGTCCAAGTCCACAAGTTAAGCCCCCAAACCCTCCATCTCATTCCTTCCTCCCTGGGCATATGACTAAATATAAAATTGTTCCTGTCTTCTATCTACGCACAGTACTCTCATCACACACAGGCAGCCCTGCACTTGATCTCCCCTGGCCCAGCTTCCTGCCCATCTCTTCCCATTCAGACATTGCTTAGATGAGGAGCAGCATGGTAATAGACACACTCTTCTGTATCTTCTATCTTGACTGAGTGTTTGTTGTCTGGCTTCCTGAAACCTGAATCTCCCCTGAGGACAAGCCTGTGAACATATAGCCAGTCATGCCAATCATACCATGTACCACAGAGATTAGAAAAGGGTCTCACCTATTTAATTCTCCAGTGTCACTTTCAAACAATTACACTGCCCCACTCCCCATATATCTGTCTCTTTATTCCTGTTGCCCAACATTCACAGGTCTCTCAACCATTTATGGAAAATTGGGTTACTAGACTAGTCTTCCTTCCAATCCAAGGATGCCACTATCCTGACTGAATCCAATGTTCAGTATGAGGGGAATTTAGCCAGTATTCCAGCCTCTCATCTCCTTGACCATGTTATCTTTAATGACCCTCAATTCTACTAAATTGGCTTCACTACTTTCCATATTCCCACAGATATGCTGTTGAAATGTGTCATAACCAGAAAATACAACTGCTAATTCAGATGTCCTAGCCATTTACCCAATCGCCTATTCTTCCAGTGAGCTTGCCAACGACTCTCAAAATTGATCTACATTATAAGTAGAACCAGTCCAGAATTTCAACATTCTCTTTCAATATCTGGAACTCTTTTGTCCCATGTTCCTTTCATCCCTCCCATCTGGCAAAACCTTAGCCTAGAACTAATCCATCCTTCCCTAATCCTGCACCCAGTGAAGCACAAATATCAGACTGACCAAGAAATATTTACAGGAGACTGGTGAGGCAGGTTTGTGAGTACAGGGACAGGGTTATTCATAGGACAGGTGCATTACAGGAGAGAATGGGGAATAAGTAAGCTTCAGAGCTTTTCCTAATGAATTCATTGGCTAAAAAAAAAAAAGGACTCATTCAGTCCCTCCACATTCATTACAGAATTTGGATAATTGTAACTAATACCAGCTAAAATTTCACTTTGCTCTATCCAAAATAGCTGATTAGGAAATTTTCAAAAATGATTAGCCTGATTAAAGTAGAAGGCCAAAAAATTCTTTTCAGATAATTATAAAACCACTTTATGAGTAAAAACTGCTAAACATGAATAATTACCAAAAATACATTTATGTAATTTTAAAGACATAACTGACTTCTCCCTTTCCTGCCCCCATCAGTAATGTATTAGAGGCACTTAAAAATAATAAAACTGTATTTTTAAAGTAAATATTCTAAGGCAACTTGTCACTAAAACAGATAACACTTTCTCTAAATTAGGATAATGTAGCCTTGTTTTACTGCATTTAAAAAGAGTTTTAGTCCACACTTCATTTTTCTTTCTTTTATGCAGGCTTATTGTTGCTGTTCTATCCCTAAGTCATGTCCAGCTCTTTGTGACCCCATTGACTGCAGCATGCCAGGCTTCCCTGTCCTTCACTATCTCCCAGAGTCTGTTCAAACTCATGTTCATTGAGTTGGTGATACCATCCAATCATCTCATTCTCTGTCATCCCCTTCTCCTTTCCTCAGTCTTTCCCAATATTAGAGTCTTTTTCAATGAGTCTACTCTTCATATCAGGTGGCCAAAATATTGTAAGTTCAGCTTCAGCATCAGTCCTTCCAGTGAATATTCAGGGTTGATTTTCTTTAGGATTGATTGGTTTGATCTCTTTGCTGTCCAAGGGACTCTCAAGAGTCCATCATCACAATTCAAAAGCATCAATTCTTTAGCACTTAGCCTTCATTATGGTCCAACTCTCACACTCATACATGACTACTGGAAAAACCATAGCTTTGACTATACAGACCTTTGTCAGCAAAGTGATGTCTCTGCTTTTTAATATGCTGTCTAGGTTTGTCAGAGCTTTCCTTCCAAGGAGCAAGCATCTTTTAATTTCATGGCTGCAGACACCATCTGCAGTGATTTTGGAGCCGAAGAGGGTCAACCCAATGAATTTAGATTTTAAAAGTTATGGAGAAGACCACTCATTTGAGTAAACCTAAACATTAGAAAATATGTTTAAAAATTATTTAGTTTCATTGTTTTTAAGTGAAATTGTAATTCTAAAGTGAGGAAGTTGAAATTTGTTTTTACCAAGATGTAGAATAATGTCTTGTCAACAAGACATTTGCAACCACTGTTGTGTGAAATCTTATCTGAAATACCCTGTTGGAAAAACCTCTAGCTTTTCTAGTTTCTGAGCCTCCCCCCTGCCCAAATCCATCCACAGTACTTTTAATGTAACCAAAAACAGTGTTCTTGATTTTATTCTCCAGCCTTGACTACTAAAGAAAATTGACGATTTCTACAAAAAAAAGAAGAAATGCCTTGCAAAGGATATAACTTATCATTATTAAATATATTCAAGAGTACGCTCTGAGGAATACTTCTAAGAGATGCTTCAAACGTCTTTTGAACAATGAATATCATTTAAATAAATATGTGTCATCCCAGTGAAGCTGCCTAAGGAAGTAATATCCAGCTAGAGGTCGAAGTTCTAATGTATTTATTAAAAGGTTATATTGCTGAATAGTCACAATTTTTATTTAGTCAACAAATACTTACTGAGAACCTATTTTATGCCAGCACTGTGTGAGGTGCTAGGTATACAGTGGTAAACTGAGATATTTTCTACACTCCTGGAGCTTACAGTGTAGTGGGGCAAACAAAGATAGGTCAGTAAATAAAAAAACATAAAATATAAAAAGTATGTGCCACAAAGCGAAGAAACAGAATGAAGGGGTAGAATGGGTAGAAGACCTCAATGAAGCTGTCTCAAGGCAGATTGGTCAAGGAGGTCTCCTTAAAAGGGAGCTGAGATCTAAAGGCTAGGATGGAGCCAGTCATTTAGTGAAGGGGAAGCTTAGTCCAGCCTGAGTAAAGACCCAAATGAAGGAAAGAGTGGTTGATTCCAAGGAACTGAGAAATCATGACTGTGGCTACAGTGTAGACAGACAGGAAGGCAGAGGAGAGATACAGGCCAGGGAGGCAGGAGTGGCCGGCAGTGCAGGGAGGACCTGCTGAGACCGGGTCTAGAAGTCGCTGCCACTGTGAGGCAGGCTAGTTAAAGGCAAGGAATAGGCAAGACACTCTCCAACATAAATCACAGCAGGATCCTCTGTGACCCACCTCCCAGAATATCGGAAATAAAAGCAAAAATAAACAAATGGGACCTAATTAAACTTAAAAGCTTTTGCACAACAAAGGAAACTGTAAGTGAGGTGAAAAGACAGCCTTCAGAATGGGAGAAAAGAGTAGCAAATGAAGCAACTGACAAACAAGTAATCTCAAAAATATACAAGCAACTCCTGCAGCTCAATGCCAGAAAAATAAACAGCCCAATCAAAGACTGGGCCAAAGAATTAAAGAGTCATTTCTCCAAAGAAGACATACAGACAGCTAACAACCACAAGAAAAGATGCTCAACATCACTCATTATCAGAGAAATGAAAATCAAAACCACAGTGAGGTACCATATCACACCAGTCAGAATGGCTGAGATCCAAAAGTCTGCAAGCAATAAATGCTGGAGAGGGTGTGGAGAAAAGGGAACCCTCTTACACTGTTGGTGAGAATGCAAACTAGTACAGCCACTATGGAGAACAGTGTGGAGATTCTTTAAAAAAAACTGGAAATAGAACTGCCTTATGACCCAGCAATCCCACTGCTGGGCAAACACACTGAGGAAACTAGAACTGAAAGAGACACGTGTACCCAGTGTTCATCGCAGCACTGTTTATAACAGCCAGGACATGGAAGCAACCTAGATCTCTGTCAGCAGACGAATGGATAAGAAAGCTGTGGTACATATACACAATGGAATATCACTCAGCCATTAAAAAGAATACACTTGAATCAGTTCTAATGAGGTGGATAAAACTGGAGCCAATTATACAAAGTGAAGTAAGCCAGGAAAAAAAGCACCAATACAGTATACTAACACATATATATATATGAAATTTAGAAAGATAGTAATGATAACACAGATGTATAGAACAGTCTTTTGGACGCTGTGGGAGAAGGCGAGGGTGGAATGATCTGAGAGAATAGCATTGAAACAAGTGTATTATCATATGTGAAACAGATTGCCAGTCTAGGTTCGGTGCATGAGACTGCTGCTCAGGGCTGGTGCACTGGGATGACCCAGAGGGATGGGATGGGGAGGGAAGTAAGAGGGGGGTTCAGGATGGGGAACATGTACAGCTATGGCTGATTCATATCAGCATGGCAAAAACCACTACAATATTGTGAAGTAATTAGCCTCCAACTAAAATAAATAAATTTTTTAAAAATAAAAAATAAAAACAAGGACTATAAAATGGTCTGTGCATATTGATTAAAGGTATGTAAAATGCTATGCAGTGATAAAGAGATGACAGAAATATTGAAAGCATTTGTGTTTGAAGATGAAATTTTGTAGTATTTTCTTTTGGAATTGGTTAACCAAATAATAATGTGATCACATTTAGTAAAGCAATGGTTTGCTGTAATGTACTTGAAAAGCTCTTTCTCTTAACTAGAAATTCACTTTAAAATCTTGGCTGTGGGAGAGGGAGAGGGTAGGATGATTTGGGAGAATGGCATTGAAACATGTATACTATCATGTAAGAAACGAATCGCCAGTCTATGTTCAATACAAGATACAGGATGCTTGGGGCTGGTGCACACACTATGGAGAACAGTGTGGAGATTCTTTAAAAAAAACTGGAAATAGAACTGCCTTATGACCCAGCAATCCCACTGCTGGGCAAACACACTGAGGAAACTAGAACTGAAAGAGACACGTGTACCCAGTGTTCATCGCAGCACTGTTTATAGTAGCCAGGACATGGAAGCAACCTAGATCTCTGTCAGCAGACGAATGGATAAGAAAGCTGTGGTACATATACACAATGGAATATCACTCAGCCATTAAAAAGAATACACTTGAATCAGTTCTAATGAGGTGGATAAAACTGGAGCCAATTATACAAAGTGAAGTAAGCCAGGAAAAAAAGCACCAATACAGTATACTAACACATATATATATATGAAATTTAGAAAGATAGTAATGATAACACAGATGTATAGAACAGTCTTTTGGACGCTGTGGGAGAAGGCGAGGGTGGAATGATCTGAGAGAATAGCATTGAAACAAGTGTATTATCATATGTGAAACAGATTGCCAGTCTAGGTTCGGTGCATGAGACTGCTGCTCAGGGCTGGTGCACTGGGATGACCCAGAGGGATGGGATGGGGAGGGAAGTAAGAGGGGGGTTCAGGATGGGGAACATGTACAGCTATGGCTGATTCATATCAGCATGGCAAAAACCACTACAATATTGTGAAGTAATTAGCCTCCAACTAAAATAAATAAATTTTTTAAAAATAAAAAATAAAAACAAGGACTATAAAATGGTCTGTGCATATTGATTAAAGGTATGTAAAATGCTATGCAGTGATAAAGAGATGACAGAAATATTGAAAGCATTTGTGTTTGAAGATGAAATTTTGTAGTATTTTCTTTTGGAATTGGTTAACCAAATAATAATGTGATCACATTTAGTAAAGCAATGGTTTGCTGTAATGTACTTGAAAAGCTCTTTCTCTTAACTAGAAATTCACTTTAAAATCTTGGCTGTGGGAGAGGGAGAGGGTAGGATGATTTGGGAGAATGGCATTGAAACATGTATACTATCATGTAAGAAACGAATCGCCAGTCTATGTTCAATACAAGATACAGGATGCTTGGGGCTGGTGCACAGGGATGATCCAGAGAGATGATGTGGGGTGGGAGGTGGGAGGGTTGTCAGGATTGGGAACTCATGTACACCCGTGGTGGATTCATGTCAATGTATGGCAAAACCAATACAGTATTGTAAAGCAAAAGAAAGTAAAAGTAAAAATTTAAAAATAAATAAAGGCAAACATGAGACTAATAAAAAGATAAAATAAAATCTTGGCTGCACTGATTGCGAGCTGTAGTAAATCCTGTTGGCGTTTCACTTAGGTTCTATCAATTCCTCATACCAGAACTGGGCGTCAAGCTCCCGGCCTCTACATACTTTGCTGCTAACTGCTCATTATGCAAATCTTAGGATTGCCCTCGGACTTTGGAGCAACCTACAGATGAGAGCCGGAGGTACCCAGGAGTGTGTTGTCCTTCACAACTTATGCTGAGTATAAACACCTAATTATTTTCCCTGAAAAGGCAACTCTGTGATGTGCAGTGTGTACTCCAGGGCCTCAGGGGCATTAGGCTGAGACCAGGACTTTACTGGAAAGCAAACCTTTGCTTGGCTTCTTCCCCTAGTTCCTTCCTGGATTCTCTTGGGGATATTCCAGTGCACCAGCTGAACTCAAATCCTCAGTTCAAATTCTTTTAAGGAATAACTAGATATAACCATTTCTTAATTTATATATACAAGCTTTTACTTATTCACCTACACATTCTTTCACCTATCTAATTGAGCCCTTAACATGTAGTGTGCACTATACAGGGGAGTTAGTGTATAATGAAAAAAATATATGTTAGTCTACCCATACGTTTAAGGATAATACATCCTAAGTTAATAAAGTTAAATATTTTATTACTCAAATAATTTATTTTTATATAATTAGCTAAATAAAGTTATTTGTACTTGATTATAGCTTCCCTAGGAGAAGGAAATGGCAACCTACTCCAGTATTCTTGCCTGGACAATCCCAGGGATGGAGGAGCCTGTAGGCTGCACTCTATGGGGTCACACAGAGTTGGACATGACTAAAGCGACTTAGCAGCAGTGGTAGCATAGCTTCCCTGGTGACTCAGATGGTCAAGAATCTGCCTGCAATGTGGGAGACCTGGATTCGATATCTGGGTGGGAAGGGCATGGCAACCCAGTCCAGTATTTTTGCCTGGAGAATCCCAAGGACAGGGGAACCTGGCAGGCTACAGTCCACAGGGTCACAAAGAGTCGGACACAACTGAGTGACTAAGTACACATATATTTAATCAACTAACCAAATGAAGAATGTACAGCTAAAGATGTAATACTTCCAGAAATGTCCATACTCTAAATTGTTCCTGAAATAGACGTATCTTGAACTAAAGCAAAATATATGTGGTATATTTAAAGCTTTTACAGACATAAAATCACTACATAAGTTTAAAATAAAAATGGACCATGTGTGAGCATATATTACTCATAATTATCATGTATTTTACAAGTAGCTATACTTAAAAGTACATTTATTACATTTGTCTCTGTACGTGGTTTGCAGAATATATTTCCCCATGTTACTTCTAGGTTAACTAGAGCTGTTATGTGAGCTATTTCACCAGTGATGTGCTTGAACTATTACACATTTTCTTTGGAAAAATACTAAATGTGCAGGTAAGGGTAGTATTGTTATTTGATAAAGCAAGTAAGCAAACAAAACCCAACAGAAGTAGAAAGAAAGTTGCTTTCACTCTTTGCTTAATCCTGGGCGGAGGAGCCTGGTAGGCTGCAGTCCATGGGGTCTCTAGGAGTCGGACACAACTGAGCGACTTCACTTTCAATTTTCACTTTCCACTTTCATGCATTGGAGAAGGAAATGGCAACTCATTCCAGCGTTCTTGCCTGGAGAAACCCAGGGACAGGGGAGCCTGGTGGGCTGCCATCTGTGGGGTCACACAGAGTCGGACACAACTGAAGCAACTTAGCAGCAGCAGCACAGTACTGCATGACCTTCTCATGGGAATATCATTTCTTCTCCTGGCTTACATCAGCCAGACACGTTTGTCCTTGATTCTACCACCCCACCTTCAACACAATCACCTCTTGTTCAGTATCTTTCATCCCCACACAAGACTGCAGCAATACTTCATTTGAGCCCCTCAAATTCCAGTAATAGCCCCCTTGACCAATGCTCTTTTGGAAAGGAACTTATTAATAGACCTAATTTACCCGTGTCTTCCCTGGAGAGGATGAGTCACACATGATCCTTCTATTCTGAGATGAAGAGCCTAAAGTGCACAGCAGCAGCTGGCAAGAATCCTGACAGGTGAGGATCACAGTGGTAAGTAAATTTCTACTGCTAACTGCACACAGTTCACTGTCATTAACTCCATTTTTAATTAATTATATAATTTTAAAATGTAATTGTTTTATGCAGCTTTTCCTTGTGACTACGTATTGAATGAGTGAGGGTCTCTTTCTCATGGGTTGTGTGTTGTATTCTAAAGTTAGGAAAATGAGACATGTGAACTCAGATAAATACATGAGCATCTTTCTGATAAAGTAGTCTCTGATTTTTCCCAACCTGTTGGGAAATTCTCATTTTCTGAATGATCATAGGAATGTATTTTGGTATGTATCCTGGGCAGTCCCCTAGAATATTCACCTCTGTAGTTGTTTGTGTTGCAGTGGGGCTTCTTGGGTGGCTCAGTGGTAAAGAATCCATCTGCCAATGCAGGAAATGCAGGAGATGCAGGTTCAACCCCAGGGCCAGGAAGAGCCCTTAGAGAAGGCAATGGCAACCCATTCCAGTATTCTCTCCTAGAAAATTCCATGGACAGAGGAGCCTGACAGGCTACAGGCTACGCAGTCAAAAAGAGCTGGACACGACTCAGCAACTGAGCACACACACACACTGTTCCAATACAGGGGGAAATATTCTTCCCCACTAAATTCATAGGCCCTAAAAGCACTGCATCATAAAATAATAGGCACCAGAAAAGTCTGCTGGAGATATAAAAGGGATGGATGTTTTTATCAAAACAAATGTTCTTTGCTCACTAGAATTTGATCTGGGTCTTATTTTTAAAGTTAAGTTGTGTGCTCAATTGTGTCCGACTCTTTGCAATCCCATGGTCTGTAGCCTGCCAGGCTCCTCTGTCCATGGAATTTTCCAAACAAGAATACTGGAGTGGGTTGCCAGTTCCTCCTCCAGAGGATCTTCCTGACCCAGGGATCAAACTTATGTCTCTTGCATTGGCAGGTGGATTCTTTACCACTGCACCACCTGAGAAGTCCAAAAAGTTGGGTTAGTTTAGGACAAATAACGTGGAGATCTGTTGCTCTTCTATGCACTTGGAACTGAGACAATGCAGAGGTGAGTCTCATATTTGGAAATTTGGGGCTTTTATTCCACCATTTGTAGCATAGATGCAGCCACTCAAGTTCATCATACTCCCTTGAAATGTACTTAATATTAGTTCAAATTGTTGCAACTTTAATACAACCACAAATTCCTAGGTACTTGGACACTGATGATTACCCCTGGATTTCCTTTCTTAACTGAATTTCTATTCTCTGGGTCTTAAAGCATTTATTTCCGTGTGGACATCAGTCCAAATGTGGAAAATAATTATTACCCATTGATTCCCACCCAAAACAATTCTATATAAAACATAATTGTATGCAGTAGCTATTACTGAACTATTATTGAAGGTCTGTAAACCTCAGAGAAGTTAAAGACATTACATCACTCAAAAAATAACTTAAAAGAGCCTGTTGGATAGACCCTCCTCTGTTTTTTCTTATATTTATTATATATAAAAATATGTCGTGCTCTTATGAAAGATTCACACCATGCAGAAAGATATATGGTAAGAACTAAAATTCATACCGCACATCTTCATACTTTCTTGCTTATCTTTCCCAAAAAGTGTCATGAATATTGTGGCACATTCTATTCATTGCCAACCCAAAGCCATGCCCTCCCTCTCCGAGACATCTTTGGCTCAGGGCAACTCTACTCTCAACTCCAGGGTGCAATCATGATTCATCTCAGTTACTCATGTCAATTGCTTTTTTCTGTGTTAGATATTCATTTTCTGGACATCCTTTACAGTGAGTGGTGAGCTATTTGACATCAGTCAGAGCAATGAATCAGCTATGCTGTGTAATAGCATGCTGTGCAAGGCATAGGACTGGCCTCTAACACAGGAAAATGCATATGCCTAATTAGTGAACATACATACACACACACATTCACACAAAGATTCATTCACATTTATGTACTCTTACATTCACACTTGTTCTCAATCTTTTTCTCACCCTCCCAGGTTCACAATATATCAAAACCTTTCCTTCCACATTGCGTCTCTCGGCTTCTCTCTTTCTCTCTTCTCTCTCTCTCTCTCTCTTTTCATATTCTCTGGTATATCCACGCTTTATCTCTCACACACACTCTTTGTTGAACACTCACCTATACTTTCTCCCTTTTGCACTCTTTCTTATATACGCTTTCTCTGCATGAACTCTCTTCCTCTTACACTCTCACACTCTACAAACATATTTTCACAAAGTCTCACACCCACTCTCATACAGTTATCACTCTCTCTTAAGTACTGTTTTACACACCCAACTCTTATATACAATCTTTTACTGTCTTATCCTTTTCACATATACACAGGTGCTACATATTGTGGTTGATTTTCCTACTTTTACATAAATGTTTTGAGAAATAGTTAAACAGAAAAAAGGAAATCACAAGAGTAACATGTCTGGAAGTGGATTTGACTAAGTTTAAACTACATTCTGATTCTAAAACATACATAAACTACATCTTGATTTTAAAACATAACCAGCAGTTAAGTGATACTGAGTGTTTCAGAAATTTTCTAGAAGGAATGCAATCTCCAATCTCTCATAAAATTATGAAACAGAAAGAGACTAAAAAAAATCACCACTTTAACAAATCCTCTTACAATAAATGAAGAATCTGAGAAACAGCCAGGTTAAATGATTTCTCGTGATTTAAATGGCTAGTTAAATAAGGCATGATGGAAATTGGTCCTGGGCCACTGTTCAAGTTAATCATATATCACAGTGATTAAGAGTTTGGCTCATGGAGTCAAACCGCATTGGAACCCCTGCCTTGTCACCCATAAATCTATTACCTGTAGGCAAAATCACTTTCCTGAACTTTAATTTGTCCATCTCTAAGAATAGTATATGTATCTATACATAAGTTTGCTGTAAAGGAGAAACTAGTTAATCCTTGGTTCTTGGTTCATAAAAAATGTTCAGGAAATATTAACTATATTGCCTACCAAATGTGTGTACTTATTTTCAAGATGCTGCTTTAAATTATATAACTCTTAGTTTATAACAGTCAGGAAAGTAAGAGGGAGGGGAATGCATTCTTCTAAAGTTTCTGTTCCCAGAAATTGCACAAGACTAATAAAACTTACCCTTCCAGGGAGAGGGACCCCGAATCTCTCTGGGCAGGGAATGAGAGCCACTGGGACCATTTCAGATTCTTCAAGGTACCACCTATAGTGATCTACACTCTAAATACTGAACAGTCTAGAAATGAAAACACGACCCCATCTTCTTGAAGGCAGACATGTAGCATCCTTCCTGACTTTTGAATCAGACTCAGGTCTGATTTAGGAGGATGCACCAAAAGGCATGTCAGATCAGATTTTGGAGAACTCAGAAGAAATGAGGAGGTAAGAGAAGAGGGAAGTCAATATTGGCCCAGTAAATGAAAGCAATAGAAAATAAAATTCTTGATTGTGAGATAAAAGCAAGTAGAGAAAGGATAATATATATGCCTTAGAATTTCATTATAGTAAATTACTAAATAGTAATTTAGTAAAATACTAAATTACTTGATAATATGTATTTTTCACTTTGAATGAACAATTAGAAAGCAAAAAATAGAAAGGTTTTTTTTTTTTTTTAAATCTTGCCATTCCCTCCACTCCTCATTCTTTACGAAGTAATCTTCATAAGGAAAGTAGGTAGAGAAAAGGTCACCGCATGCAATTCCAAAATTTGTAATGACTTGTCTGTTTTGAGTGATGTGAAGAAAATGGAGACTTAGGCCTGAAGATTCAGCTACTTCTATCTTGTGAGCCATGAACTGCATCCCAGTAGGAAGAGTCATTCAGTAAACGGGTGATGTCACAGCAGTCTTAGCAGGGCAAGAACATGCTGGTGACCAGAGCCCATCTCGTGCAGAGTACACCATTCTGTGAAATCACATTGAAATAATGGGCTACATTTCTCTTTGCAATTTAAAATATAACTTCACATTTTGTGTTTTAAAATAAATTGAGTCCGTGCAGATGACATCACCCTTATAGCAGAAAGTGAAGAGGAAGTAGAGCCTCTTGATGAAAGTGAAAGAGGAGAGTGAAAAAGTTGGCTTAAAGCTCAACATGGCATGTGGTTCCATCACTACATGGGAAATAGATGGGGAAACAGTGGAAAGAGTGTCAGACTTTATTTTTGGGGGCTCCAAAATCACTGCAGATGGTGACTGCAGCCATGAAATTAAAAGACGCTTACTCCTTGGAAGAAAAGTGATGACCAACCTAGACAGCGTATTGAAAAGCAGAGCTATTACTTTGCCAACTAAGGTCTGTCTAGTCAAGACTGTGGTTTTTCCTGTGGTCATGTATGGATGTGAGAGTTGGACTGTGAAGAAGGCTGAGTGCCGAAGAATTGATGCTTTTGAACTGTGGTATTGGAGAAGACTCCTGAGAGTCCCTTGGACTGCAAGGAGATCCAACCAGTCCATTCTAAAGGAGATCAGCCCGGGGTGTTCTTTGGAGGGAATGATGCTGAAGCTGAAACTCCAATACTTCGGCCACCTCATGCGAAGAGTTGACTCATTGGAAAAGACTCTGATGCTGAGAGGGATTGGGGGCAGGAGGAGAAGGGGATGACAAAGGATGAGATGGCTGGATGGCATCATCAACTCAATGGATGTGAGTTTGAGTGAACCCCAAGAGATGGTGATGGACAGGGAGGCCTGGCGTGCTGTGATTCTTGGGGTCCCAGAGAGTCAGACACAACTGAGCAACTGAAATGAACTGAACTGAACCGAGATGGACTAAAAAAGAGTTGGTTCAAGATAAAGGGCTACAGAGTCAGCATGTTCCTTGCCTGTCATGTAAAGTCACCTTTGAAAAACAAAAGAATATCCTAAAAAGTGTCCTCAAAAAGTCTTTGCTTAGAAACCTCTACTAATCAACTTAAAAGCACAGCCAGTATCTATGTACTCAGTTGCTCAGTTGTATCCAACTCTTTGTGACCCCATGAACTAAACTATAGCCCGCCAGGCTCCTCTGTCCACAGGATTACCCCAGCAGGAATATTGGAGTGGGTTGCCATTTCCTCCTCCAGGGGATCTTCCCACCCAGAGACTAAACCTGTGTCTCCTGCAGCTCCTGCACTGGCAGGCAGATTCTTTATCCCTGAGCCACCTGGGAAGCCTATAACGAATATAATCCCACCCATAACTACCAACAGTAAAGAAGTAGGTGTGTGTGGAGGAAGGCTATTAGGATGCAGGTAAATTTACTTTTCAGCCTTCCTTTCCCTGCACTTCTGTCTTTTAGACGCATTGTCAGAATAGACAAGCAGCCACCCTTTCACCTCCATTCCATGGGAAATAAGCACTTAAGATAATTCAGCTGACAACAGACCCACCAAGCTGCACAGTCCAAGGTGAGGTCTCCTGTGCCACAGCACCAGCCGTAGCAAGCTCTTCAGAGAGCAAGATTATTCCCACTTCAGGGACACACAGATGGGGACAGGCAGATGCAGGACCAGATGGAATTGTGTGATTCTGTCTTAACAGAATTAGGAAAACAAGGGAATTTCAGGAGAAATTGCTAATGGGAAAAGATCTGTTCAGTCTCTAGCAGGAACATAAGAAGACTATAATGGAAAGTTGTAATTAACTTTTGTGTCTTGAGCCACGAAAAGAAATGTGATCTCACTAACAGTATTATCACCTCCCGGTAAGCCTCTGGATTCAATTCTGTTTTTGTGGAGATGGGTCCTCGTAGAATAAATAAAATCCTATCCCAGCTTCCCTACAAGACCACTTCTTGTGCTGATCTGTCTCTTTTATGACCCTACAATCCAATCTGACTACATCTACTAACATTTAGTTTTACAATTAAATGGAAGGAAACATTCTCATGAAAACGTAAAACAACTTTGGTAAAATCTAGCATCTGCATTTTTCCAATCCTCAAAATTATAAAACTTTGTCCTTTGAGTGTTTTCACTGCCATTATACAAGCATTTCCAGAGCTTTTGCTATATTTTAGGTTAGGAGATAGACTTTGCAGTTCCAATGATAAATAAGTCAGTTTCTGCCTTCAAAGAGCACACAGTCTTAATTTCCATGTTCAGTTGATTGATAATGGTTTCTCTAAGGTACCACTTCTCCACTGTACTTGTTCCCTATTTAAAGGGGTTTCCATAGAGCATAATAGCCACTGTGGTCTATGCTGAACTGTGCAAATTCATCACATTGCCCCAGCCTGTTTCCAGTTCTCCTGCCCACTAAATTTATTTCAGTTCTTACATTCCCAGCCCTACCTCCATCAGGTCTTTGAACAAACTGCTATGATTATGGTATGATTCTTCTCAATTACAGTTATTCTCCTCCATGCTGGCAGCTCTGGATTCTTAACTTGTCTTAGGTATGCCCTTGCTAGTTCAGAATAGAACTGGCAGAATTCTAATATAACTGACTTCAACCTCAAGGATACAACCCAGAGACTAGGAAATTAACCATCAATTCCAAAGTCTTCTTTGTTTCTCTCAGCCCAGGCTGTCTCTAGGGTATGTGAGTCCTCCTATTTATGCTAAGCAATTTTATTTTAAACAGATTATAAAATCCTTGAGTCCATGTGAAGTATGATTATTTATCAAAAAAATATTTAAAACATGGGTAGAGAAATCCTTAAATATTTGTTTATTGCCTAGAGATGATTCTTCTGGCAACATCTATTCTTATTCAGGTCTAGGAACTATCTTGTCATGTTCTTTACTATCAAATGTGTCATTCCCGTCCAATTTCATATCTCTCCCTGTGAGAAAAAGGTAATAGTGCTGTCATTACCTACAAGACTATGGTCTTCAGAACATGTTTGGAAACAACATAGATCTTGTTGCCTCTATGGTGCACTGATAACTATTTATTGAGTTCTTAGGAACCCATTCCAGACCAGAGGACCCTTGGGATAATGCTGGAGGATCAAATCCCAGAACATTTCTGAGCATCTGGTCTATAGTCTATATAACCTTAAAGGACTGAGAGTGTCCTGAAGAGGAAAGATAGGGACCAGGACTTACAAACATTTCTGAGCATCTCACCTGGAAAATGCTCATTGGCAGCCCTGATCAGAGGCTTTGAAAGAGAACTTAGAAAATTTTATATAAAGGTTCTACTCAAAGTCTAGGGTCTCTGGTCTATTCCTAAGGGATAGAGACCATACTTGCTTAAAAGGCAGTACTGTTCAATGGAATCAGAGCACACAAATAAAATTCTTAATGATTTACGTCATCATCCCAAGCCTTCTGAGGGAGGCAAAATCTACAATCACGATAGCCTCACTTCATTACCCTCAATCTGGCAAAGAACAATGGGCCTAAGGAACTAAAAAGTTAGGAAGGCAAAAAGGGGAGCCAGGTAATGGGAACTTGATAATGAGCTGTGAATCTACAAAGAAACAGTGGAAAAGGAAGAGATCAGTAACTTATAAACATGGTAGAGATAACAAATATTACACTAGAAAAAGATATTCCTCCCCATAACCTGATGTCTTTTTTCATTGTTCCAGCTCCTCTCCACTTCCTAAGCAAATTTATTATTTTAAAAGTATTATGTCGAATTTTGGAGAGACACAAACATTCATTCCCTAACAAACCGTAAGTTGTAAAGGACATTTACAAAAATACTGGATGACCCTGAGGGATGGGATGGGGAGGGTGGTGGGAGGGGGGTTCAGGATGGGGAACCCATGTACTCCCATGGCTGATTCATGTCAATGTATGGCAAAAAATAAAAAATTTAAAAAGAACACTACAATACTGTAAAGTAATTAGCCTCCAATTAAAATAAATAATTTAAAAACTAAAAATAAAATGATAAAAAAAACCCACAGGCAATAACTTGAAATCTTGGGTATATTTGAAGAATTTATTGTCAATTATGTCATGAGTGTGGGAATTCCTGAATAGGATTAGTGTTCTTATCAGAGACCTTTTCTTGCCCTTTCCACTATGTGAGAACACAGCAAGAAGTCTGCAGCTCAGAAGAGGGTTCTCACCCTGATCTTAGACTTTCAGCCTCCAGAACTGAGAAACATTTCTACTGCTAAAATAAATTAATTAACTATTACTTTGAAAGTTAACTTTAGATGTAGTGTTGCCTTGAATAGATATTTTTTTTAGTCATACCAAAAGGAAAATCTTCTGGAGTGGGACAGAGTTGACATACCTACTTTAAGCAGTTGTTACCATCATTTATGCATCTTTCATGGAGAGAGAATTACATTTTGAATATTGAAAAACAATGTTTTTCTTATTCCTCTTATTATACTAAAATTTTAACTCATTTAAGAATATCACTTAATCTGCCCTTGAAATTACTTAA
>SJYC01143305.1:0-18346 GCA_006408675.1 Madoqua kirkii
TTCCAATTATTATTAATTTCCAATTTTTCTTACTGCAATGACTAAAATATCTAAGATGCTATAATTATAAAAAGTCATGGTGAACATCATTTTATTCCCAACTTCAGGAAGAAAATTTTACTATTTCACCACTAAATATGAGTTCTATGTAGATTTTTTGGTACATACTTCTTTATTAAATTAAGAAAGTTTTCTTTTATTATTATTTTGCTGAATTTTTAAAACAATGAATGACAATTTAGCAAATGCTTTTTACACATCAATTGTGTTATTATGGTGAATTACACTGATTTGGTTTCAAATATTAATCTCTCATTTCTGGAATAAACTCTACTTGGTCACAATTTATTTTTCTTTCTTCATATATTGCTGAATTTGATTTGTTAATCTTTCATTAGCATTTTTGTATCTAAGTTTACAGATATTGACATAATTTTCTTTTCTTGTAATGTACGTATAGAATTGAGGATGAGATGGTTGGATAGCATCAGTGATTCAATGGACATGAACTTGGGCAAACTCTAGGAGATAATGAGGTACAGGGAGGCCTGGTGTGCTGCAATCCACAGGGTCACAAAAAGTTGGACATAACAGCGACTGAACAACAACATACAGAATTTGGGGATCAGGATATTTTGTCCAAAAAAGTAATAGGGGAATGTCCTTTTTTTCTGTGTTTTCAAATGTCTGTGTGAGATTGCTGGGTTTTTTTTTTCCTCTTTAAATATCTGAAAGAATTCAGCAGTGATACCATATATGCCAAGAAACTTTCTTTTGTAGGAATGTTGTTTAAATTCAGATTCCATTTATTTAACAGATACAGCACCATTCATAATATAAACTTATTTTTTACATCCCTGTAGGATCATAGTAGTAGTGTCTTCTTTCTTGCTATTGAACAGTTGTTTTATTTCCTTAACCCATTTTTATAAAAAGTCTGTCTATTTTATTACTATTTTCAAAGAACTCATTGTTAGCATTTACAATTTTTCTGTTTCACTGAGTTTTTCTTTTTATCATTTCTTCCCTTCTTTGTTCTTTGTATTTTATTTGCATTTCTTTTTTCTAGTTCCTAGATATGGAAGCTTAGATAACTGATTCTTAATCTTTCTTCTTTTCTATTTACACTTTAAAGCTCTAAACTTTCCCCAAGTCCTGCTTTAGCAGCATTCCACAGGTTTTAACATGTCATATATTCATTATTAATGAGTTCAATATTTTTTCTAATTTTTTTCCAATATTTATGCTTTTGTGTTTCTTATCTTACTGCATGGTACAAGATCAAATAGAATCAGGTTAAGTACACATGCTTAACCTGTCTCTAATATTGCTATAACTTGAATATTATTTCTGCTTACGTCTCTCAGGGTCAACACCATCCCCCCAAGACCTTCCCTTTATCACTTCCACAAAGGAAAACATCACAGTTATGGGCAGTGGGGCCTCTGGCCATTTCATGTAGACTCTTGACTTTAGGGCCAGCACCTAGGTCAGGGATCAAACCAAATTTCTCAGGCCCTAACTGTTCATCAACGGGGTCCAGAGCCACACTGTGGGGTCCTGGGTAGATGGAAGAGAAACATGGAAGTCAAGAAGCTATCTGGTATCTCTCAAGCCCTTTGACCAGAGTCAGTTTCCTTCCACATCTATCTGTGAGTCTACCCCAGAAAGAAATGCTTCACTTTTACCTGGTTCTTGATGGTATTGTTTTCCTTTTTGGAAGTATACAAACCACTGGACCAATGTTGGTGGTAGCTTAGTCACTAAGTCGTGTCCAGCTCTTACAACCCCATGGACTGTAGCCTGCCAGGCTTCTCTGTCCATGGGATTTTCCAGGCAAGAATACTGGAGTGGGTCGCCATTTCCTTCTCCAGGGGATCTTCCCAATCCAGGCATTGAACCCTGGTCTCCTGCACTGAAGGCAGATTCCTTACCAACTGAGCTAATGAGGGAAGCCTTTTTGAAGTATAGTTGTTTACAATATTGTGTTAGTTTCAGGTACACAGTAAAGAGATTTAGATGTGTGTGTGTGTGTGTGTGTGTGTGTGTGTGTGTGTGTGTGTATCTGTGTGCATTATTTAGATTATTTTCCATTACAGTATTATAAGATAATATAATTTCTTGTGCTATAGAGTAAATCCTTGTTTATACACAGTAATGTGTTTCTGTTAATCTCCTATCAGTGAAAATCGCTCAGTTGTGTCCAACTATTTGCAAGCCCATGGACTGGAATTTTCCAGGCCAGAATACTGGAGTGGGCAGCCTTTCCTTTCTCCAAGGGATCTTCCCAACCCAGAAACTGAACCCAGATCTCCCGCATTCTAGGCAGATTCTTTACCAGCTGAGTCACAAGGGAAGCCCGCTTTCTCTTTTGCTAACTATAAATGTGCTTTCTATATTTGTGAGTCTGTTTCTGTTTTGTAAATAAAATCATTTTTACCAGCTTTTTTAGACTTCACATATAAGTGACATCATATAATATTTGTATTTCTCTGTCTTACTTCATTCAGTATGATAATCTCTAGGTCCTTCAATGTTGCTACAAAAGGCATTATTTCATTCTTTTTAATTGCTGAATAATAAGCCCATTGTTTATATATAACATATTTTTTCCTAATTTTAATTGTTATTTATTTTCTGAGATTATTTAGAAACTTGATACTTAATTTTTTATTTTATTATTATTATTTTTACTTTACAATGTTGTATTGATTTTGCCATGCATCAACATGAATCCACCATGGGTATACATGTGTTCCCAATCCTGAACCCCCTTCCCACTTCCCTCCCCTACCATTTATAAATGTCCTAGTTATTGTTCTGTTGTTGGTTTCTTGATTAATTCCACTGTAGTTAGAGGCTATATTTGTATGATTGCAAACCTTTGAAATTTGTTGACACATCCTGTGCTATTTAGCATGAGGTTTGATTTGGACTTAGAGTTGATGCTGAAATGATAAGACTTTGAAGAATGTTGGCATGGTTTGAATGTACTTTGCACGTGGGAAACACATGAGTTTTGGAGGACCAGAGAGTTGACTGTTGTGTGTCAACTGTGCTCCGCACAAAAAAAACCTTACACAGAAGTAATAAATTAAACTGAGGTCATTAGGGTGGGATCTAATCCAACATAATTACTTTCCTTATAAAAAGAGAAAACTAGTACACAGAGGGAGGCACTATGTAAAGGCAGCCATGGGATGACACAGGCAGAGATTAGACTGATGCAGTTGCAGTCCAGGACATGTCAAGAAGTGCCAGCAATAACCAATAACTAGGAAGAGGCAAGGAAGAGCTCTCTGCAGAGTTTCAGAGGGAACAGGGCCCTGCCAATACCTTGATTTCAGTTTTCTAGCTTCATAACAGAGACAATAAATTTTGTTCCTTTTTTTCAGCCATTCACTTTACTGTATTGAGACTTTGTTATGATAGCCTAACATACTTGTACAATAGTCCAGTTAATTGTTCATCTCAGTGGAGTTGTTTGCCCACTCAAGTCAAAATCATATACTGAAATTACAAAGTAGAAAACTGGCTCAAAATCAGAGACTGATTCAACTAGAAAAATTAACATTCTGATGTCTTAAGTCCATTCCAACTAGACCAAATTCCCATCTCTAGTAAGTGGAAGCAAAGATTCCACCTCAGCTGCCTCCCAATAAACAGTTTCCTTTTCCACTCAGCTCCTACATGGAGGCTTTTTCTATTGATAAATATATTAGGTAAGCATTTCTGTGAATACAGGGCTTTCCAGGTGATGCTAGTGGTAAAGAACCTGCCTATCAATGTAGGAAACACAAAAGACACAGGTTCAGTTCCTGGGTCAGGAAGATTCCCTGGAGGAGGGCACAGCAACCCGTTCTAGTACTCTTGCCTGGAGAATTCTACAGACAGAGGAGCCTGGAAGACCACATTCCATAGGGTCACACAGCATCAAACATGACTGAAGCAACTAAGCACGCAAGCACACACGTGAGTACAGGTGGGTTTTAATGTTTGGGTCTGGGATGTCAAGAAAGTTGAAGAATATTTTCTTCATGATGGAGGGATGAAACACCTAGGAAGGATTCAATACCCTTGAGGTTTCCTCTCCTCTCATATTCCCTGGGCTATCCCAACTCCCCAGAGCTGGCCAAGTTGATCTCCCCAACTCAAGGCTCTGTCCCCCTCCCAGATCCTGTACAAACTATAACTTGATTTCACCAGACTCAGACAAATGCATCGTGATGTCAAGTCACTCTCATTCCTGGGCTCAACCAGGACAGAGCATTTCAAGGGGCAACCATCGCTCTGATTGCTAACTCTCAGTTCACCCCCAGAGTAACCAGTCTTCTGCCTGGGCTAACGCAGCCACGTAGACAGTGTGCCCATCTACAGAAGACAAAAGCATGGTCTTATGACTCATGTCAAAGTTGTCTACTAGTCTGATCTGTGTTTGGTACTTTGTAGATGTAACTTGAAATGCTCACAAGACCCCTCTTGTATAGCTTATTATCCTTGTTCTTTACAGGAGTCAACTAAAGCTTAATTATCTTAGTCATGCCGTTAGTGAATCAAGAACTGTCTCTAAGGTTCAGAGAAGCATAAAGAAAATATGTAATCCTTGGTCTCAATAGCCTCTTTGGGATGCTTAGTCTTTCAGATCTCCTCACCTTCTCCCTCGTCTTCCCAAGGTGTCATCCGGCAATGGCTCAATGAATCCTTTGTCGGCGCAGGAAGAGAGTATCTTATTTGTACAAAACTCAGTGCCCTGTGCAGCTCTCTTTGCTCTTAATCAACTTGTATTTCCTTGGCTTCCTGGTCACTAGTGACCCCACTGGCACCCATTACTGATAATAACTAGTCTAGAAAATAAACTCATAACCTGTTCTCCTTTTAGGGCCCAATGGTTCTCTCTACTGGCTTGAATTCAGCTCTCAGTGGTGCTGCAAACACACTTTGGGCTGGCTGTGACTCCTAGGTAGTTTGCCAAAAAGTCCTTGTATACTGCATTCACTACCCTTTTGTACTTACAGTCACAACTTTTACTGGCAAAATTCACCATAATGCACCCAAATTCTTGGCTAATTTTCTGTCTTTTTACCTTAGAGGAATCTGGGATTTATCCCTATTTCAACTACATGAAAAACAAAGGTAGTTCAGAGGAGCTACACCAAGGCTCTCCCTCTGACAGTACCGCTCCTCTAATATAGACACAATCATTACAAAACAGTTTAGGCTAGAATTTCTAATATCAATTGGTGCAAAAAAAAAATGCTCTGCTTTACAGTTTCTATATGTCCAGGGCTTCAGTTAATCAACAGTGGTTCACGCTTCATCTTTGCCCCTCTATCCCCATAATTCCTTGCACTAGAGTCGTATGTTTCCCCCTCCTTTTTCAAATAAATTCCCCTCATGTTATACTCTCCTTATTCCTGTACGAACTTTTCCTACATCTTAATGATAGAAGAGCTACACTCTATTATAGACAAAACTGTTACCTAGATGGTCAGGCCTGGCTTTTGATGGCCGATTATCAGCCAAAATGCCTTCAGCTGCAGTTAACAGACAATGTCAACTCAATTTGACATAGACAGTAATGGAGTAGCATTATCTAATGTGAGTATACCCAAGGTAGGTCTGTTCCAAGTTGGTTAATTTGGTCCACGACCATGTAATCGAAGACAGGTTCCCTGCGTTTTTCTGCTCTGCCATCTTGAGCCAGTTGATAGCCAACACTATTTAAGTGTCACTGGAAAGTACAAAACCATCTAGCAGCTGAAGATAACTGCTTTTTTCTCTGTCAGATTCTTTCATTTATTGTTTGTAAATTTTTTTAATTTAAATATAAAATACATCAGCAGCACATAAGAGTTGCTGTTGCCAAACATTCTTGTCAAAAGTTGTATTGTCACTTATTTTTAGTTACCCATTCTAGTGAATAACTTACTGTGGGCTGGGTGTTATTCTTGGCATATTGAATAATAATTAGTTATTTATTGCTAATTAAATTAATGCAGAGTGCTTCCTCTAGAATTATTTCATGTGAGTGAGTGAAGTCGCTCAGTCGTGTCCAACTCTTTGCAACCCCATGGACTGTAGCCTAACCAGGTTCCTCTGTCCATGGGATTTTCCAGGCAAGGATACTGGAGTGGGTTGCCATGTCCTTCTCCAGGAGATCTTCCTGACCCAGGGATTGAACTCAGGTCTTCTGCATTGTAGGCAGATGCTTGACCGTCTAAGCCACCAAGGAAGATCATTATTTTATATACTACATGCCTATTTAACTTACTAACAACCACATGATATAACCATTAACCCAATTCAAGCATTCAATTAGCTGCCCAAACAACATTAGTAGGGCTTTTTATAACAAGGAAAATCTTGATTGGAAATATCCTCAGCATCTCACTTCTCAGAAGTGCATCATGTGCCTAGACCTAAATCTACTCTTTGGCAAAGGAAAGGAGAACAGCATGATTGGCTCAGACTAGTAACAATTCAGCCCTGGGCTGGTGCTAAGACTCGTGACCCAGTGCAGTAATTGAACCAAATCAGTTTCTGTCAGAGCAGAAAAAGGAAAAGGTACCGGTTATTGACTAGGCAAACAAAAGTGTACACGAAAATGCTAATCATTTTATCTCTTGATAAATTCTAGGTTTCATAATTATTTTCTCTACTTAAAACTTTTTTTGTTGTTACACTAAAGCTGAATGACTGCTATATTAGACAAATGGATGAATCAGACTAACTAGTCAGAAGATCGTGTACATGAAACTGCAAGAGAGAAAAAATATTAATATATTTCAAGCAGTTTCCCCACTGACTGAAAATCAGTCTGTCACCAAAATGTTATCAGCGATAGTCTGAATTTCAAATGAGGTAACATTTGTTAGATAATGTTGACTTCAGTCCTTGTTGCAGTTGGCTAATGACCAACATATTTGGAAGTCAGAATGTCTGTGTTTAGCTATCTAATGCAACATTTGGCTGGTAGCAGTGTTATTCAACTTACAATGAGAGGCTGTTTTTTTTTTTTTCCCTGTATGACATTTTGATTCTTAGTCAGCTGTGTAAGTTAAATAGCTGTGTAATTTTGCTACTGAGCATCAAAAATCACCAGTTCCAGATTTTGACTGTGACACATATGTTTATACAACCATGTATTTTTCTTTCTACAACTACCAGAAATTCAAAGAATTACAAAATCCCTCAAGTCAGAGATTGAATCTTCATTCCCCAATAAATAATAAAGTCTTTAGAATCCCAATAAGATATGATTTTCTTTGACAATATTTTCCATTTAAAAAAATAACTAACTCAAAAATCTTTTTTGTTATATTGTTTATTAAATTAATACCTTCAAGATTTTAAAAGATAAGATGTGAAATTCAAAGAAAACATTAGTTCTACTCTATCATTTCTGTTTTTTATGAAAAAGATCCTAATTTAGCCTTGTTATAGTGATGCAGTCGTTTAAGAATTTAGCCACCAGTTTCTTAAATCTTCAAAGTAAATTTGATAGGATTTTACAAATTAGATAACAATTGTAATTACCCTTACTAGCTAATTAAATTGGTTTTACTTAAATAAACATTAAAATTAGTTGGAAACAAATACACCATTCAAATCTAATTTTGGATAAGGGCATTCACACAATTTTTTTCTAGACGTGAAAAAGTAGAACTGCACGTGCTGATGGGGTCAAGGACCAGATCTTTCCAAATTTCTCTTTCCACATATGTCAGCAAACAGCTGGATGCTAACAATAGTAGAGGTTGTGCTTTTGACCCCTTTAAATTTTTTTTTAAAAAAAGGTTATACTTTGAGAAGGCGAAGAATATAATGCATTAAGATTTAAACACTATATCTGTTTCAGGTTCCTCCCAAGCAGTTGGTAACAGTCTCTTCCTCTTGGGAATTCAGTTCCAGCCAAGTCCTGGTCCAATGCAGCTCGGTTGGTGCTTCTTTCTGTGTCTTGCTTTACCACATGGAAGCGTACTGCCATGAACAGTGTCCTGGGTCCCCAAATGATCAGTGAGCTAGATCCTCTGTAATCAACCCCCCGTCACACAGAGAGGACCCCAGAGCCTGTTTTGGCTTAACTTTCTACCCTGGACAATTATGGTCCTGACCTTTCCTCCTATAGATACCTTTTCTCCAGGGCTAGACCATGCTTTCAGATCCTTCACCTCATTTTAGTCAGGCATTCCTTCCACCCTCACACTCTAGATACAGCACCCACAAGAATCATGGCCACCCTAAAGCCTCCCATTGACCACATGAGCAGAAACCTCTCAAACTGTAGTCTCACTTAGACATAACCTGATTTTGACACTCTACTTTAGACTACATTTTAGACTGTTTATTTTCCTCAGCCTCCACCAATTAATTACTAATTCTGTCCTGTTCTCAGCTCAAGTTTGTTGCCCTAGAAGGAAACTGTATTATACATGCAGGTAGGCAGGGTTGGGCTCATCACAAATGGGGAGATGCATATCAGAACACTTGCAGTTAGTTAAATAGCTGGTACAAGGAAAGCTAATAACTATATCTTCCTTCATTAAAATAACTGGATTTTTTTTTAACTACAGTTCTAACTTTGTTGCTAGAGAGCAAACAGCTTGTAAAGGGACTATAAAAAGAAAGGAGGCTTAAAGAAAGCTGTGATTTTTACAGCTTCTAACAAATGTGCGATATAGCCAATCTGGAAGCACAGGAAAAGAACGGAGAGTGAATGAAATGCTATACTTAGGGGGTGCTGAGGCCTCCACTACAATAATACGGTCTGAAGTTTTTCACTGTGGAGCACCAGTGATAATAATGAGTTAGGTCAGGCTTATTAAATAGGCACTTCATATGTACTAGCTAATTCTCATAATGTAATTCTCACAATCATTGGAGATAAGTATTTTTTATACTTATTAGTATAAAAGTACTTATACTAATAGTATTAATATAAGTACTTTTATACTTGTTAGTATAAAAGTATTTTATACTTATAGCATTTTTATGAGGAAACTAAATCACAGAAAATGTAAGAACGTTACTCAAGGTCACACAGGCAATTAAATGACAGAGTAAAAATCCAAATCAAGGTAGTCTGATTCCAGGGTGATCTTAGTCAATAGAAGTCGAAGCTGTCTCATGGAGAAATGAATGCACAAATTCCTACATGCTCTGTTTCACATTCAAATATTTCCAAAGGAATTTAGGAATAGTCTCCGTTCTGTGGCTAGATAAAAAACAAATTTTGGAAATTTCCTGGCCCTCATTAAATGATCAACTTAAGGTAGCATTTGAGTGAAATATAGTCTGTCGCTTTCTTCTACCATTCTATCGTTAAGTAGTTGAGTACTATCGGCACTGTTTATTGGGCCTCCAAAAAGAGATATTCTAGAAACCTGAAAATCTCTAAACCTTTGACCAACCACTTAGCATGGCTAATACTTGAAGGGTCAACGTATAGTAGATATTCTGAAAAAAAGAAACGTTCTTTTTACTATCAGTTAGAACTTGGTTTCCCATGCTGGTGACACTGGCTTTACCACTTATGACCTTGGGAACCCCTTTTTCCACGTTAGAGACAGGCCAAATGTCCTCTTTGGTCCTTTCCTGCTGAACCCCACCCTGACCTTGATTTGAAATCTTTCCTCTACAAAAGAAAGGAGGAGCATGCAAAAATTAGCTCATAGAAGGAGACTCTTCGAGGGGATTGAGCAGTGCACTTCACCTGTCCTTCCCCTTGAACTCTGTCCTAATCCTCAGAAGTCTTTCCAGATCAGAGTCCCAAGAATACCCAGCTCACACTATCCCACTGCATCAGACTCTGTTTATAGAAGACACAGAAGCAGAGCAATTTGTGGAGTAACCACCAAAGGAAGAAAATACAATGGGGGAAGTATCTAAGAGTCTGCCACTTGAAAGACATTTTTAAAACTCTACACAGCAGTTTGACCCAGTTATGTCTGACATAATTATTATCCTCAGAAAGACAAGGTTATGCTTTAGTAATCTAAAATCTCAATGACTTATAAGAATAAATGTTTATTTTTTCTGTTGGCTTAAATAGTAAAAATCTGCAAGCAGTGTAGGAGACCTGACTTCAATCCCTGGGTTAGGAAGATCTGGAGAAGGGAATGGCTACCCACTCCAGTATTCTTGCCTGGAGAATTCCATGGAGGAACCTGGCAGGCTACAGTCCATGGGGTTGCAAAAAGTCAGATGCAACTGAGTGGCTAACACTTTCATATGTTCAGCGTAGGTCAGACATAGGTAAAGAAAGGAAAAAGAGACATAGCCAACCTCAAGCTGGTTCTCAAAGCCAAAGAAAATCAGATTTTCACTCCTGAGGTTCAAACGGCAAGAATGTATTCTTTCTGTTGGGATGGGTATACATACCACACAATGCTAATGGAATAGGAAAGTATAATTTGCCCCACAGAAGCAAAACTTGAGCAAAATTACAATATACCACAGGTTGTGGTTTTTTTGCCTATTGGTATGTTATTTTATATGCTGCATAATGAATTATCACAAATTTAGCACCTTGAGACAATATAGTTTCTCATAGTTTATGTGAGTCAGGAGTCTGGGCACAACTTATCTAAATTTTCTGCTTTTGAGTTTCCTAGGCTGAAATCAAGGTGTCAATCAGAGTTTCAGTCTTCATAGTCTTGGGGTTCTAATCAGGCTCACACGGTTGTTGGTAGAAAGAAGTTTCTTGTCACTCACTGTCGGTCTGAGGCCCTCAGCTTCCCCAGGCCACGCCCAGTTCCTTGCCAGGTGAGTCCCCTCATAGAGACATCCCACAGTGGGGCAATTTGCCTCTTGTAAGAGAGTCGTGAGAGCAAGTCTGCAAGGAAGACGGTCCCGCAGAGCATAATGTCATCACAGGAATGGCATCCCATCACCTCCGCCATATGCTATTGCTTAGAAGTAAGCCAACAATTTCACGTACACTTAAGAGGACAGGAACTGCACACGGGTGTGAGTAACAGGGGATGGAGGTCTCGAGGGTCAGCTTGAAATCTGCTCACCACAGGAGGTGGGGTGAGAAATGAGTGGGAAGACCTTGCCAGGTGAGTCCCCTCATAGAGACATCCCACAGTGGGGCAATTTGCCTCTTGTAAGAGAGTCGTGAGAGCAAGTCTGCAAGGAAGACGGTCCCTCAGAGCATAATGTCATCACAGGAATAGCATCCCATCACCTCCGCCATATGCTATTGCTTAGAAGTAAGCCAACAATTTCACGTACACTTAAGAGGACAGGAACTGCACACGGGTTTGAGTAACAGGGGATGGAGGTCTCGAGGGTCAGCTTGAAATCTGCTCACCACAGGAGGTGGGGTGAGAAATGAGTGGGAAGTCTTAAGACTCCCTTTGGAAGATAGAGTACCCTTGTTAATGTGTACTTCAAAGACCTGACCAAGAATATTCCAAGTATTACCAAAAACATACCCATACATGTAAAATTACCTTATTTAAGCATCGATAGCACCAGTTTTATTTTAATCCCAGCATATTTCCCCTGCCCTGAGGCTGCTATTTTTTTTATTAGTAGGAAAAACATTTAAGAATATAGCTGGTCATGATATTGATGAAAATCACCTTTCATTCTTCACTTCCAGCTCGCTTTCTAGAAGAGGATTGTATTTCTCTTAATATGTACTGACCTAAATAAAGCCACATCTTAAGGTCTGTTTCATCTGTTCCCTGTGAACTGTCGATTATCACTTCCACATCAGTCACAGACGATGTGTGTCACTAGAATAGCTAATAAATACAACCGAAGCAAAGCTGCTTCTCTCAAAATAAGAGAGAATGCCAAGCTCCTGCTTTCTACAATTATCGTACATTATGTGTTTATAAGCCAAGCAGCTCAAATAAAAGGCACTGCCAGAAAACAGACTGAATGAAAATGTTTGCTTACCAAAAAGAAATTTCTAAATGTTAATTATGACCAAAGCGCTTTTTCCTAAGACCAAAATAATTCTGCAAAAGACTTTCAAATGTAAGTTGGCAACACTAAATCTGCCATTTGTAGCAGTTTATGGTATATATATTGTGAGGAATGTTTTGACTAAAATTTATTTCAAAGGAAAATGCAAACATTTTACAGAGCATAGACTGTGTTTTATTATAGTATTAATCAAATGCCTGTTAGATGAGAAGTATAATGCTCCTGTCACACTATAATAATAAAAGTACTCTTGTCTTTCAACAGTTTCATAATAAAATATTACTATATTTATACACAGGTGCTAGATATCACTGACAACACGAATGACAATATGATTCATGACCCCAAAGGGTGCATGATGTTCTTGTTTTCAAAGACACTAGAAAGTAGCACGACAATTCTAACAAAAACTAGGCTTATAAGCAGATCAGCATATCCTCTACTTGATTCATAACTAAAGACTAACCCAAACCATGGGACAACTCTTCATCTAATACAGGGTCAAAGATCAAAGTGTTTGAAAGTACTGTGTGGGCCACGGTATAGAGAAACAGGTATTCTTATATTTGGCTAATGAGAATAGAAACTGGGCCATCCTCTTTGGCAGGCAAATTGGTGATGGCCATCAAAAAATTAAAATACATATAGGCATTGACCTAGGAGTTCTGCCTAGCTTTATGTTTACATAATAGCATGAAGACATTTTTCTCAAGGATGACCTACAAAAAAATATTACATTGTTTAAAAAAACAAAGCACAGATGTGTGTATATAACATGGCCCCACTTATTTAAAGAAAGCAGAAAGAAGACATATACATATGTTTGCCTATATATACTTTTTTTCCTGGAAGGAAAAACAAGGACCTGTTAGTACTGGTTATCTCTGGAAAAGGGAGATGAATTATGAGGTAGAATTGTATATTACTTTTTATTGTATAGCTTCTAGCAGTACTTGAAATTTTACTGTTTTACTGTTTCAAAGGCAAATAGAATAAATAAGTAACAAAATGAAACCTAGTTCCTCTGAATGAATCAGGTATACCGGAAGTCATTTTCAATTAAAATTATGGAGTTATATTTTGGTTTCTTGGCCTGCCCATATTTTAAATGTCCTTTAGTGGCAAAATGAAAGACAGGATAGTTGCCACTCAGAATGCTAATTCCTTTTTCTGGCATAATGAGTGGTATTGATGCTTCATAGACTTATTCCAGGCTAGTATGACCTCAAAAAAATTCATCTTGTTAGTTTCAGGGTCATCCTCTGAAGGTGAAAAAGGTTGAGATTCTGAGACTGAGAGCGTGGTCACCCGTGGACCTATCACATCACTGCAGAGGTTAAGAAGTCATTTGTTGAGGAAGGAGTCGAGAACCCTCTTAAAATGTGACTGGGAAACACTGATTTGAGAAGTTTCTTTATGCCCAAAGGATAAGACAGTCCCAAAATTGGATTCTCAGAGTTTGAAATCCACAACCTCCCTCTCCCCCACACATAGACTTATTCCAGGCTAGTATGACCTCAAAAAAATTCATCTTGTTAGTTTCAGGGTCATCCTCTGAAGGTGAAAAAGGTTGAGATTCTGAGACTGAGAGCGTGGTCACCCGTGGACCTATCACATCACTGCAGAGGTTAAGAAGTCATTTGTTGAGGAAGGAGTCGAGAACCCTCTTAAAATGTGACTGGGAAACACTGATTTGAGAAGTTTCTTTATGCCCAAAGGATAAGACAGTCCCAAAATTGGATTCTCAGAGTTTGAAATCCACAACCTCCCTCTCCCCCACCCCCACTCTCGCCCCATCCCACTCCCAACGCAAATTCTCAAACCCACCTCAGTTTGGTCTTCCCGCTTACTCCTAAATCAGATTCAGACTGCCCCCTGGTGGTTAACTTGAGAAGAGATATTCCTTTCTGTTCAACTCTTTGTGGTCCTTGATTCAGAAAAGCAGGACTTGATTTCCTACGAAGACAATCAAATTCCAAGAAACGAAAAGCACAATTATCTATCAGGTAGGGAACAATATTCCTGCATGGCAGTATGAGTGGAAGATGAGATGGATAAGATAATAATTGGCAGGAAATATTTATGGTTTAGATAAAATGTTTTTAATGGGTTCTCTGCTTTACGAAGGCCCTTTTTTCTAGTCTCATTCCCTTTTCAAATGCCACAATTTTTATTCTGTTCAGTGCTGTATGCTCCAGCTCTGAACTGCAGCTGATTCACTGGCCCAGTTTGTACTCACGAGGGTTGATAACATGACACTTTGGTGTACTCTAAGTCACCAAAGATACAGAAGCATTACCTCGTCTTCTAAACAGAGAAGGCAATGGCACCCACTCCACTACTCTTGCCTAGAAAATCCCATGGACGGAGGAGGCTGGTGGGCTGCAGTCCATGGGGTCGCTAAGAGTCGAACACGACTGAGCAGCTTCACTTTCACTTTTCACTTTCATACATTGGAGAAGGAAATGGCAACCCACACCAGCGTTCTTGCCTGGAGAATCCCAGGGACAGGGGAGCCTTGTGGGCTGCCGTCTATAGGGTTGCACAGAGTTGGACAGGACTGAAGCAATTTAGCAGCAGCAGCAGCAGCAGCAGCAGCAGCAGCATCTTCTAAATTACCTGACACCCTTAGGAAGATTTTGAATCTGTGGGCAGGACCAATCCACTTGTTTTTGTCTCAGCAGAGTTGATGTCCTCATTCAGAGTTGATGAATTGAACGTTAGTATAAGCATTGGCATCTGAACACTGTTCCTGGAATACGTGGCATCTTTATAGAAATATCAAAACATCTATAGCCTTCTAAGTACCATGTGTTAACAGAAAGATGAAGAAATATATGTTTGCAGATTCTTCCAAATGTTCAACTATTTGTTCTGCTTTCCTATGTTTTAGTGAACTTCTGACACTACCTAAAGGCCAGACTTCTTGAAATTGCTTTTGCTCATGTGATGCTGGAATGAGAAATATGTTTTGACATCATTGGAAAATCCCTACAGAGCTAGAAGGTGACAGAGGGAATCTCCCACATTTCCAGGATTTAAGACAAGCTCCTCAGAACTTCCTCCCTTGTCCTAGTGCTTCTCTATCCTCATTTAAAAATATTAAAATGTAGTTATAATTTTTTATCTTTTTATTGAAGTAGTATAGTTAGTTTCAGGTACACAATATAGTGATTTGATATTTTTATATACCATGAAATGATCACCATAATGTCTAGATACTATCTGTCATACAAAGTCATTACAGTATTATTGCTGCATTAATTATGCTCTACATTATACCCTGGTAACTGATTTATTTTATAACTGGAAGCCTGTTTATCGATTCCCTTCACCTATTTTCCCCATATCTTGACCTTCTTCCCCGCTGGCAACCATTTGTTCTCTGTATCTATGAGTCTGTTCCTGTTTTGCTTGTTCATTGCTTTGCTTATTTTTTTAGATTCCACACATAAGTGAATCTTTGCCTTTCTCTGCCTGGCTTATTTAATTTAGCATAATACATTCTGGGTCCATGTTGTTGCAAATGGTAGGATGTCTTTTTTACGGCTGAGTAACAGCCCATTGTGTTATCCATTTATCCATTCATCTATCAGTGAACTCTTACATTGATTCCATATCTTGGTTATTATAAAATAATGCTGTAGTAAACTTTGGGGTGCATATATATTTTAGAATTGGCATTTTCTTTTCTTCCAGATAACATCCAGAAATGGAATTGCTGCATTATATGTTAGTTCTATTTTTAATTTTTGAGGAAACTTCATACTGTTTTCTACAGGGTTTGCATGATTTACTTTCCCATCAACAGTGCACAAGGGTTCCCTTTTCTCCACATCTTTACCAATCCAATACTTGTTGTGTGTCTTTTTTGATAAAAGCATTCTAACAGGTACAAGGTGATACCTCACTGTGGTTTGATTTGCATTTTCATGATATTAATGATTGTGAACATTTTTTTCATGTACTTGTCAATCATCTGTATGTTTTCTTTGGAAAATTGTTCAAGTCTTTTGCCCATTTTTTAATCAAACAGGGTTAGTTTTTTTTTCCTGTTAAACTGTATGAGGTTTTATAGTAAGTCTTTTGGATATAAGATCCTCACTGGATATTTGATTTGTGAATATTTTCTTCTATTTAGTAGGTTGCCTTTTTGTTGTATTGATGTTTTCTTTTGCTGTGCCGAAACTTTTTTAGTTGGATGTAATCCTATTTGTTTATTTTTTCTTTTGTAGTCCTTTTGTGAGAAGACCAAACAGAATAAAATACTTAGGAATAAATTTAACCAAGGAGAAGAAAGACTTATAATCTAAAAACTATTAAATGGATAAAAGAAACTGTAGACAGCACAATTAAATGAAAAGATATACTATACTTGTAGATTGGAAGAATTAATTTCTTCTATTTAGTAGGTTGCCTTTTTGTTGTATTGATGTTTTCTTTTGCTGTGCAGAAGCTTTTTTAGTTGGATGTAATCCTATTTGTTTATTTTTTCTTTTGTAGTCCTTTTGTGAGAAGACCAGACAGAATAAAATACTTAGGAATAAATTTAACCAAGGAGAAGAAAGACTTATAATCTAAAAACTATTAAATGGATAAAAGAAACTGTAGACAGCACAATTAAATGAAAAGATATACTATACTTGTAGATTGGAAGAATTAATATTGTTAAAATGACCATACTGCACAAGGCAATCTACAACTTCAATGTAATCCCTATCAAAATATCAGTGGCATTATTCAAAGAATTAGAACAAATAATTTTAAAGTGAAAGAGAAGTCGCTCAGTTGTGTCAGACTCTGCGACTCTGTGACTGTAGCTCACCAGGCTTCTCAGTCCATGGGATTCTCCAGGCAACAATACTGGGAATGGGTTGCCATTTCCTTCTCCAGGGGATATTCCCTCCCCAGGGATCGAACCCAGGTCTCCCGCATTGCAGGCAGACTCTAACCTCTGAACCACCAGGGAAGCCCAATAATTCTAAAATTTGTATGGAAATACAAAAAAACCCTGAATAGCCAAAACAGTCTTGAAGAAGAACAAAGCTGGAGGTACATGCTCCCTGATTTCAAATCATCTACAAAGCTGTAGTAACCAAAGCAGATTAAGATAAAGATGAAGCGGATTAAGAGGTACAAACCTCCAGTTATAAAATATATAAGCCACTAAGATGTAAAATGAGGAAGGCATAGCAACCCTCTCCAGTATCCTTTCCTGGAGAATCCCAGGACAGAGGAGCCTGGCAGGCCAAAGTCCACAGGGTCATAAGGAGTCAGACATGACTAAAGTGACCTGGAATGCATGTAAGGATATAAAATATAGCATAAGGAATATGACCAATAATATTGTAGTAACTTTGTATGGGAACAGATAATTACTAGACTTTTGTGGTAACTATTTCATATTAATAATATATAAAGGTCAATCACTGTATAGTATACCTGAAAATAACATAATATTGTATATCAACTATATTTCAATAAAAAGTATGGGTATAAAAAATAAAGAACTATGGTTCAGTTCAGCTTAGTCACTCAGTCATGTCTGACTCTTTGTGACCCCGTGGAATGCAGCATGCCAGGTTTCCCTGTCCATCACCAACTCCCGAAGCTTGCTCAGATTCACATCCATCGAGTCAGTGATGCCTTCCAACCATCTCATCTTCTTTAGTCCCCTTCTCTTCCTGCCTTCAATCTTTCCCAGCATCAGGGTCTTTTTAAGTAAGTCAGTTCTTTGCATCAGGTGGCCATAGTATTGGAGCTTCAGTTTTAGCATCAGTCCTTCCAATGAATATTCAGCACTGATTTCCTTTAGGATTGATTGGTTGGATCTCCTTGCAGTTCAGGAGACTCTCAAGAATCTTCTCCAACATCACAGTTCAAAAGCATCCATTCCTTGGTGCTCAGCTTTCTTCATGGTCCAACTCTCACATCCATATGTGACTCCTAGAAAAGTCATAGCTTTGGCTAGACAGACCTTTGTTGGTAAAGTAATGTCTCTGCTTTTCAATATGCTATCTAGGTTGGTCATAACTTTTCTTCCAAGGAGCAAGCGTCTTCTTTTAAGTTTGTGGCTGTAGTCACCATCAGCAATGATATTGGAACCCAAGAAAATAAAGTCTGTTTCCATTGTTTCCCCATCTATTTTCCATGAAGTGATCAGGCCTGATGACTTGATCTTAGTTTTTTTAATGTTTTAAGTCAGCTTTTCCACTTTCCTTTTTCATCATGAGGCTCTTTGGTTCCTCTTTACTTTCTAACATAAGGCTGATGTCTTCTGCATATCTGAGGTTATTGATGTTTCTCCAGTCAGTCTTGATTCCAGCTTGTGCTTCATCAATGAAATAGAACACAGAGCTGAGAAACAAACCTACGCTTACAGTCAACTAATCTATGACAAAGGAGA
>SJYC01143306.1:0-15860 GCA_006408675.1 Madoqua kirkii
CACCGAAGAATTGATGCTTTTGAACTTTGGTGTTGGAGAAGACTCTTGAGAGTCCCTTGGACTGCAAGGAGATCCAACCAGTCCATTCTGAAGGAGATCAGCCCTGGGATTTCTTTGGAAGGAATGATGCTGAAGCTGAAACTTCAGTACTTTGGCCACCTCATGCAAAGAGTTGACTCACTGGAAAAGACTCTGATGCTGGGAGGGATTGAGGGCAGGAGGAGAAGGGGACGACTGGGGATGAGATGGCTGGATGGCATCACCAACTCAATGGACGTGAGTCTGAGTGAATTCCGAGAGATGGTAATGAACAGGGAGGCCTGGCATGCTGCAATTCATGGGGTCGCAAAGAGTCGGACATGACTGAGTGACTGAACTGAACTGAAATATTTTATTGGTCATATTTATTATGATCAATAGACCAGTCATAGACTCACTCAGAGATGACTTAAAACCAGAAAAATAATTTTAACTTCAATTTCATTATTTAATTACTGAAATTAACTGATGCCACTTCACAACTTTAAAAGTTTTTAAAATAAAATAATGAGAAAAAATAAAATCCAACAAAAATTATTTTGTAGCAAACATACCAGACCTCCATTCTCATAAAATCCTATGAATAAAACTTTAAGGGTAGTTTGCTTACATGGAATTAATTCAACCAGAAAAAAAGAAATGAAAGATGACATTAATACACTGAGCTAGGAAAAAGTACTATGTGGACCAATTTTTAAAGAGTTTTGAATTGCTATTAAAATAAAGCTGAACTATTCAGAAAATTATTGCTAGTATGAACAATCACATAAATAGATGATTACTGAGCATTTTTCTGTTTGATTTTTCTTTTCTGACATTTTCCATTTTATGAACTTTCTTTTCCAGATAAATTTTAGAACCAGGGTACATAAGGAGTCCCATTGGGATGTTATTATAATTATTACATTGAATTTATAATTCACTCAAGAACTATTTGATGATTTTACAGTATTGCATATGGCTTCCTTGGTGGCTCAGTCAGTAAAGAATCTGCCTGCAATGCAGAAGACATGGGTTCAATCTCTGGGTCAGGAAGATCCCCTGGAGGAAGAAATGGCAACCCACTCCTGTATTCCTGCCTGGGAAATCCCATGGACAGAGGAGACTGGCAGGCTATAGTTCATGGGGTTGCAAGAGTGGTAAACATCAAAGTATTTGATGCTTTTACAACATTGAATAATCTGTATCAGTGAAGTGAGTGAAATATCTGACTCTTTGAGACCCCCTTGGACTGCAGTCCACCAGGGTACTCTACTCTATCCATGGAATTCTTCAGGCAAAACTACTGGAGTAGGTTGCCCTTTCCTTCTCCAGGGTATCTTCCCAATCTAGGGATTGAATCCATGTCTCCTGCACTGTAGGCAGATTCTTTACTGTATGAGCCGCCAGGGAAGCCCATCTATTTCAGGTCCGTATTACATTTCTCTGTTTTCAGTATTTTCTGTATCTTTCAGTAGAAGTTTATATTCTTCGGAAAGTAGGTACCTTGAACATTTTTTGTTGAATATATTTGTAGGTATGTAAAAGGTTTGGTGTTTTAGTGAAAGGGCTCTTCCTGCAAATACATAGAGATATAAGACACTGAGCAAATTGCATTTGAACTCTAATGTTCTTAGACCTGATTATCAATGTGACTCATCAGGTCAAGTCTCAGTCCAGGAGTAGTTTCTCAAGCTCATCATTTTAACTGCATTAGAACATGATGATCCCAAGAAAATAGTCAAGGACTTCCTGATCAGAAACGTATGTGCAATCTAATAATGTTTATATTTATCTTGAAATAAGCAGTTGTAAGACAGAAAAATGAGAAATAACCTGAGATAACTTCATAGAATATCCAATTACACAGAGTCCATTGTAATGCACTAGTTTTCAGAGCCAAGGCAAAAAGATGGAAGGACAGCTTTACTCCAGCAATAGCTGCCAAAAATTTTATGAGGCACATGCAGAGATAGCAGCTTTGAAATTACAGTTTTATTCACCTCCCCAAATCCTGTGCTAAATACCTGTGGACTGGGGAGTTTCGTAATTGCAAATGACAAGCTGCAATTGTAATCTCAAGAGGATTACTAAAGAAATAAATAGATGACTTTTATTAAAAATAAGATTTATGGATTGGGAACACAATTGTGTTTATTTAAAAAAACCTATTTGCTGAGCTTTCATAGATACAGAATCATTTGCTAGACACTTTTTCTCCATATGCTGTATGTTTCTGTTTCTTTCTCATTTAGATTTACAAGTCACATCTTCCACCTATTGAGTTCACTGAGCAGCCCAGTCTTCTCCAACCCTTGTGAGATGAAGCAAGCACTTCATAGAGCTCTAAGAATAGTTTGTCTTATTTAAGAAGCACCAGATGGGACAGTTAATATCATGCCTTGCCTCATCTGTACTGTTAATGTGGCACAACTTTTACTTTCTATCGAAACCAGAAAAGTCTTTTTTGTTACACAAAAAGTGAGAGGCATCTTTAGATTTTCATCTTTTAACAGTTGCATCATGCCCTGAGCCCTTTCCCAGGATCAGTTTCTAAAACAATATCATCAGGATTGGTAATTATTAAATGAGAAAATTTTTAAGCAGAGGTTTGGATAATGGTGTTGGGCTGCTATCAACATTTCAGTGCTAAGTTATCTATCAACTCTAAATGAAGGGGAATTTGTGTGTGTGCTCAGTCGTGTCCTCCTCTTTACAACCCCAAGGACTGTAGCCCACCAGGCTCCTCTGTCCATGGGATTTCCCAGGCAAGAATACTGGAGCAGGTTACCATTTCCTTCTCCAGGGGATCTTCCCAACCCAGGGATGGAACCCACGTCTCTCAAGTCTGCTACACTAGCAGTCAGGTTCTTTACCATGAGCGCCACCTGGGAAGCCCCAAAAGGAGGGGAAAGCGACATAAAACTAATCTATTAACAGAATCAGAAATGCTGAGTTTTCTGATGGCAGCTACCCTTTAGAAGGAAAAATGAAAGATCTAACCAATAATTGTTGGATTGCTCTCAAAATACTAGTTTCCCTTTTTTCTGAATGTATAAATCATATATTTTCATTCACCTTCTACCAGTGTTTAAGGAAGATACGATCAAAGTGTACTTTCACTGGAGACACATGTGCTGAGGGAGGATGTATTGAAAATATCTAACTGGCTATGTTAGAGAGAAACCTTGAATAGAGAGTATGTTAAACCAGAAGTCCAGTTCTATGTTTTTCTGCTCCAGAGTTGATTAAAAGACAGGTGGAATTAATAAAAGAAAGTGCTGAGGAATAAAAGCCTTTATTTGTTTTTATTTATTTTTTTTTACTTTACAATACTGTATTGGTTTTGCCATACATTGACATGAATCCACCACAGGTGTACATGAGTTCTCAACCCTGAACCCCCCTCCCTCCACACTCCCCAAATCATCTCTCTGGGTCATCCCAGTACACCAGCCCCAAGCATCCTGTATCCTGTATCGAACCTAGACTAGCGATTCATTTCTTACATGATAGTATACATGTTTCAATGCCATTCTCCCAAATCATCCCACCTTCTCCCTCTCCCACAGAGTCCAAAAGTCTGTTCTTTACATCTGTGTCTCTTTTGCTGTTTTGCATACAGGGTTATCATTAATTTAGATTTTCCCTAAGAAATCCTGATATTTCCAGTTGAACTTAATGTTTTATCTGGCCATCTCCAAGTCAGCTACCACTGTCACATATACCGTTTATGATGTTTCCCTGGGGAGAGATTGTTCCCCTGCATCAGTCATTTGCACAACCAGCATTTTATAAACAAAGAGGATAGTCATCAAATTACAAGGAAATCAAATGTTATTCTTTATCAGAAACATTTTGAAGAGTTCCCTATTACAGTCTTCTGTATACCTAACAAGGGCAAGGTATCAGTTACCAAGATTTAGTAAAGCTTTCCTCCAGAAACCAGAGTTGATTTCATATGCCCCACCTGTAAAATGAAAATAAATTAGACCTACTCCACTCAGAATACAGCACTTGGCCAACCTCCTAAATATGCTTATTAATGGAAAAAATATATCATAAATTTCTTCTACTAAGGCTACCTTCTGAAATCAAAGGTGTTGAGGAATCAAATGAGTAAAGGAATATAATATTTCAGACTTCCCTTTGAAATTATTTGAAGTGGAAGAGACTATTTTAATTCACAGTTTGGTTCTTCTTCATAGATATGCTGATTAGAATGAAATTGACAAGAGATCATGGACCATATGGAGACAAAAGACATCTTAAACCATGAATCCTTTGTAAATTAAATGAGGAAGCCCCTGTACCACGAAATTCAATTATAATCCCAAAGGCATCATCTTCAGACAAAACTGCCATTCTTGATGTTATTTTTATTCTAGGTGACAGGTTTTAGAAATAATATTTTGTAAAATTTGATTTATTTTGTCATCTATTAACTCTTCATCTGTAGGTATAAGACATGGAGTATACTGTGCTAACAGCTAAAATTTAAAGGAGGTCAGATATCACACAGATGGTGAAATATATTAGTCAGGACAAGATAGCCTATGCTGTGATAACAATACCCCTAAAACATGGATAGCTTAACATAGCAGAGATTTATTTGTTGTCTACATCACACACATGTGTGTTGAAAGCCTCTCCTCTAAATTGCAACTCAGAATTCTTCTATCTTGAGACGCTGATATTTTCAAAACAAAAGAACTTTTCACTCACAATGGAAGGGGAAGAAAGAAACAGGATAAGGAACAAGGATTATCTTTTTTAAAAACGTTTTATTGAAGTATAGTTGATTTACAAAGTTGTGCTAATTTCTTCTGCACAGCAAAGTGACTCAATAATACACATATACATATTCTTTTCATATTCTTTTCCATTATGGTTTATCATAGGATATTGAATATAGTTCCTTGTTGCTTATCCATCTTGTACATTCTAGTTTGCATCTGCTAAACCCAAATTCCCAATCCTTCCCTTCCCCACACCCCTCTCCCTTGGCAACCATAAGTCTGTTCTATGCTCTATGTCCATGAGTCTGTCTCTGTTTTATATTTGTGTCACATTTTAGATTCAACATGTAAGTGATACCATACAGTATTTGTCTTTCTCATTCTGACTTGACTTCACTCAGTATGGCAATCTCTAGGTCCGCCCATGTTGCTGTGCATGGTATTATTTCATTCTTTTCTAGGGCTGAGTAAATTCCATTGTATACATATACTACATCCTGTTTATTTATTCATCTGTCAATGGACATTTAGGTTGTTTCCATGTCTTGGCTGTTGTAAGCAGTACTATTGTGAATATAGCATTGCATGTATCTTTGCAATTTAGAGTTTCTTCTGGATATGTACCCAGGAATGGAATTGCTGGATCATATGGCAGCTCTGTTTTAAGTTTTTTGAGGAACCTCCATTCTGTTTTCCATAGTGTCTGCACTAATTTACATGTCCACTAACAGTGTAAGTTCAGTTCAGTTCAGTTCAGTTGCTCAGTCATGTCTGACTCTTTGCAGCCCCATGAATCACAGCACACCAGGCCTCCCTGTCCATCACCAACTCCCGGAGTTCACTCAGAGTCATGTCCATCGAGTTGGTGATGCCATCTAGCCATCTCATCCTCTGTTGTCCCCTTCTCCTCCTGCCCTCAATCCCTCCCAGCATCACAGTCTTTTCCAAATAGCAGAAAGCCTGAGAAATGCAGTTTTCTTGATGACCAGAAAAAAAGAAAGTAAACACAAATCACTGTTTCTACCTCAAGAGACATGGACTTTGGAGTCAAAAAGCTGAGGGATTGGTTCCTGTAGCACTTGGGACAAGTTGCCTAATTTCCTTTGCCTTAGTTTCGTCATCAGTCACATAGGAATAGGAAAACTCCTTGCAAGACAGTTGTGATGGATGATTAAATCACTTATCTGCCTAGATTATCTAATTTAATGCTCAGCATATGACAGCCATTGTTACTATTATTTAAATTAGCTCCTGGTTTTTGTAATTGGTCCTAAGATTAAAGCAGATCTCAAGTGCAGCACCATCATATCATAAGACTGTTCTGGCCTGTAAAATCATCCTGCGTAGATAGATCTGAGCTGGTGAACTTTCAAGCTTACTTCACCAGATGAAGCTCTTCACACAAATATCCACCTTTCATTGACTACAGCCCTGTCTTCTCTGCTTATTAATGAATGTGTGTGTGTGTATTAGTTGCTCAGTCGTGTCTGATTGTTTACAACCTCATGGACTGTAACCCTCTGGACTCCCCTGTCCATGAGATTCTCCAGGAAAGAATACTGGAGTGGGTTGCCATTTCCTTCTCCAACCTGTAAAATTTCTGAAGATTTAACCTGATTGTTAGCTTCTGGAGTTCTGGCATTTGCTTTTTTATTCCTTTGTTTGTATCTTTCTTCTTCTTCTTTTTTTTCTTATTTTTTTTTTGTTGGAACAACAGATTGAAACCCTTAGAGATAACATTCTGTTGATCAAATGCCTCTTTCTTATTGAAGGTTTACCATGTTTTCAGAAACTAGTTGTAAAAAAAAAATTCAGACCCCCCGAATGTGTTAATAAGCAATTGGATCTAAATGACTGCATTTTAATTTCTTCTCTTCCTAATTTTGCCTTCCTTCATTAAAGCGCTCTAAATGAGCTCTAAATGCAAGTAAATGAACATGCTTTCCACATTAAGCAGTCTAGATGCAGACACAGAAAAGACATGTCCATCTTTCTAACTCCTTATTTTGAAACAACTAAATAAGAGTCTTAAAAAAAAACATGGATAAGAGCGCTGGCGTTGCTTTTTCTCATTATGCCTTTAAGATTTGATTCATACTACAGAGATCTGTCAGCACAATCATTCAGGTGGTAAGAGGGACAGCAGCTACTGCCTAACTAGGAAACCAACATTATTCCTGGAGTATGTGCCATCCTGCAGAGCTTGGATTAACTCAAGATGGATACCTTCTCTCCGACACTTTGTTACAAATCACTTCTGCTAGTATCAAAGGTACTGCAAAGAAGCATTCAGCACCCACAAGGAGTTATTTAAGATGAAATAGGAAGCATTCTGATTGCTTCTATATTATCTTTTCTGTTTCTTAATGAATTTTTTAAAAGGAAGTAGCAGCTTTTCTTTTATTAGCGTTCCTGAAATGTGCTTGTGCATTTATCAACCATGGTCAAGATGAAACTGTTGAAATATTACCTTAGTAAATAGAAATCTACCCACTAGACATAGCTCTTCTTATACATTTAGTACAAGTGTTAGCATTGTTTTGTCGCAACTCTAAAATTCTGACTCTAGCCTGTTTGACTTCCACAGTGCATCCTGAGGTCCTGCAGCACTTGGTAGAGTGCCAAACTCCCAACTACTGCTACTGCATCAGCATTCCTCTCTTTCCCCTCTCCCTCCCACCACCTAGGTCCTCACTCAGGCACATACACGCACTTGCTCAAGTATACACACATGTACACACACACACACACACACACACAGCCCTAGGAATAACAGTTCAAAAAACTCTACATACCATCTGACAATTGCCTAGTACTTCATGGCAGGGAAACCAACAAAAATAACTCAAGGACCTGGTTTCCTGTAGAGCAAGGGCAATGAAATTATATCCATATTCTCCTATAAATACACTCTCTATAGCTTCTCCAATTCCTGAAATCACCCTGCACCTTAAATTTTGCCTTTATGTAAGGTAACTGCTGAATCCCTAGGAGCTGCTCCTTATTATCAAACTGATTTCAGAGCATCTAACAAAGAGGCAAAAAAATCTCTCATGATTCCTCATCTCCCTATGAAAGGACTGGGAGCTGACAATTCTCCAGAAATTATTGAATCTTCTCCTCTCTACTGTTTCTCTCCTTTAGAGCCTCTTTATACTCATGTGAACAGTAAGAAAGAAACAAGAAACAGGAATCCTTTAACTTTGCTGTGTGTTAAGAAAGCACTTTGAGAATGAATTTAAATCCTGAGTAGATTTTGTAATGCCAGCTGCCCCTCGCTCCTCTGAGCATGGAAAGTTTACATCTAGTTCTGACCACATGCAAACTGATTCTGTCATTTGCCTGTATATAGTGCTCTATTATGATCAGATTGAGAAGGAAATGACAACACACTCCAGTACTCTTGCCTGAAGAATCCGATGGATAGAGGAACCTGGTGGGCTACAGTCAGACATGACTGAGTGACTGAGCACACAGTCAGATCCTGAAACTCAAGATAATAAGCATAACAAGCAAGACCTACCCTCACCATGTAGCTATTTTTTTTTACAGCCCAGAAAATAAAGAGGTCTATTTAGCTGTGTGAGACAACTCATTTGTCTCTGAATCCTAGTTCTTATCCACAAAATAAGATACTCCTGAACTATTTTTCAGAGTAGATTAAGTATGAATTAATGGTTTTCTGTATTATATTCTGCTTCCTTGTTTCCAGGATAAAGTGAAAAAGCAATGAATAAAGGAGGGGAGTGTTAATAAAGTTCATTCCATATATAACATAGAGACAATTACTGGACAAAAGTACACAAGAAGAACTGCATGAGTTACAACAATCGACAGGCTCCACATGTTGGCCAGAGATGACCCAACACATGGAACATGAAGAAAAACCATGGAACCAAAATGCCCAAATTCACCTCTTGCATCAAGCTGTCCCTGGTACCTTAACTGAGGTCTGGGGTATTTTAAATATCCAAGCAATCCTGAGCAAGATAAGTTAGATAGAAATGCCTTGGCTTTAGTAAGTTTATCAGAATATCAGACCCTTTCAGAACTCATGAACTGGTTCAAGGAGACTTTACAGTAGAGAAAGCAGGACCCCTGCCTCAGAAGAAATGTGTAGCTCCTAAAGGAACTAATGACAGGATGTGGTTTTGGTGGGAAGAAGAAATAGGATAAGTTACTGGAAAACTCGATATAAAGGAGGGACCAGATCACAAAGATACACAACAAAATTCAGATACTGTTAACAGAGGAGGACAGGACCTCCGGAGAGACGCAGAGCCATCAATTTAGGTCTAAGATTCCTAAATGCAAGAACTTCTAAGGACACAAGTGATTCTAAAACCTGTTGTTATTCATTCACTCAGTCGTGTTCGGCTCTTTGTGACCCCATGGACTGCAGCACACCAGGCTTCCCTGTCTTTCACTATTTCCTGCAGTTTGCTCAGATTCATATCCATTGAGTCAGTGATGCTGATGCTATCTAACCATCTCATCCTCTGCCACTCTCCTCTTCGTTTGCCTTCAGTCTTTCCCAGCATCAGGATCTTTTCCAATGAATTGGTTCTTCACATCAGGTGGCCAAAGTATTGGAGCTTCAGCATCAGCATCAGTGCTTCCAGTGAATATTTAGGGTTGATTTTCTTTAGGATTGACTGGCTTGATCTCCTCGGAGTCCAAAGGACTCTCAAGAGTCTTCTCCAACATCACAATTCAAAAGCACCAATTCTTTGGCACTCAGTCTTTATGATCAAACTCTCGTATCCAATCACGACTACTGGAAAAACTGTAACTTTGACTGTATGCAGCTGTGTTGGCAAAGTGATGTCTCTACTTTTTTAATACACTGTCTAGGTTCTGACAGGCTCCTCTGTCCATGGAATTATCCAAGCATGAATACTGGAGTGGGTAGCCATTCCCTTCTTCAAGGGATCTTCCTGACCCAGGGATCGAACCCAGATCTCCTGATTTCAGACAGATTCTTTACCATCTAAGCCAGTAAAGAAGCCCTCTAAAATCTGCATGAGGCTTAAATGTACAGTTGGTGGTTCAATGGCCCTAGTTATAACAGAGTACTTCAAACTCAGGGAGTTAAATAGGTAATTGCCACCTCTTCACCTAAGGCTTCCTCTACTAGAGAAAACTAGAGCTTGAAAGTACCTCCGTATGTCACCAGTTATTTTCAGCCTCTTTTTTCATTCAACACCTCATCACTTTCTGTGATTCTATAAGGATTTGGGGGCTAGATTTCTGAAAATCAAAGCCCATCTCAGTTGTAACCTTATCCTTCCATAGCAAAAGGCCAATTGCAGAGAATTAAAGTTAATGTTTAAAACCAATGCTCTGAACATACCAGAATGAGGAACGAAAGGAAAATCATTCCTCAACCAGTCTGTTTTGGATCTTTCTATATCTGAAATAGTAGTTAAGTGCTTTCAGCCAAGATTGTTTTTTAGTTCTTTCATGCACATGGGAAATTGTCCCATGTTGCAAAGCCAAAGTAAACAGACTCTCAGTGGGTTAGAGCAGTTCTGTCCATAATCAAGACAGCCTCACAGAACTCATCTGAGCTCTGGACTCACTATAGGTCTAGTAATAAACACAGACAGTAGCTAGCCTTTGTGATGTGTGTTAGTCACTCAGTTGTGTCCCATTCTTTGCAACCTCATGGACTGTAACCCTCCAGGCTCCTCTGTCTCTGGGTTTCTCCGGGCAAGAATATTGGAGTGGGTTGCCATTTCCTTCTGCAGAGGATCTTCCCAGCCCAGGAATCAAACACAGGTCTCCTGCATTGTAGGCAGATTCTTTACCATTTGAGTTAGCTAGGAAGCCCCTTAGTGGGGCACTTATTATATGTTAAGAGATCTTCTAAATGTTTTATATTTACTGATTTAATCCTCATTTAAGACCTAACTAAAGACTGCTGGAGTAGCACTATTCATAACTTCAGATGAAAACTGAGACACAGATACTTCAAATCTGCCCAAGAACACAGAACTAGTATGTGGCAAAGCTGTGATCTGAAAAGGGACAGACTGACCCCAAAGCTATACCCCCTTGCTGCTCTACCTCCCATGGCTTCCACCTGCTGCTCAGTTGCCTTTAAATGACTTAGAAGGGACTTCTTCTTGGGCCAAAAATGCTCCAGTGAAAGCTGGAGCTAATGTTGAATATCCTTAGGTACCATTTTCCAAAAAGTATCCTTCAGAACTGTATTCTCAAGGCCATCAATTACCATGTTATGAAAAAAGAGTGCTCGAAATAAGTTTGGAAAGGCTGAGTACTATATCCTCTTGCAGAGAGTTCTAATTGACAGGAGCGTTTAAAAGGTGATGAAAAGCCCTGCAGTAAACAAATCTGATTAACTTTGTTTAACCCAACATGTGTCAGGCATGGGGTTTCCCCAGTGGCTCAGCAGTAAAGAATCTGCCTGCACTGAAGGAGATGCAGGACACGTGAGTTCGATTCCTGGGTCAGGAAGATCCCCTGGAGGAAGGCATGGCAACCCACTCCAGTATTCTTACCAGGAAAATCTCATTGACAGAGGAACGTGGTGGGCTACAGTCCATGGGGTTGCAAAGAGTCAGACATGACTGAAGTGACTGATCACGCATGTGTCAGGCATATTTGACATGGGACTCATTGTTGTTAACCATGCACCAGTCAACATTCTAGAGAAAGTTCAGGGAACATCCACTTGGGGAAAGCTGCTCTAGAGCCATGATGACACAGTCAAACTATGCTAATCATAGCTTATGAGATATGTGGACCCTGATACCTGAATGAAAACTGAGAAACTACTCCTTCCCAGGTGACTTTAGAGGTGCCCAAAGAGTAGGATGCATGGAGTTATAGAAGTGATTCTCACCTGGAGATGATTTGGACCCCAAGAGACATTTGGTAATGCCTGGAATTCATTTGTTGGTACTGCCATCTAGTAAGTAGTGACAAGAAATGCTGGTAAACATCAGATAAAGCAAAGTACAACTCCACACAGCAAAAACTGCAGAGTCCAAAATGTCGATAGGGCCACTATTGAGAAAGTAGGCCAGAAGGAGATAACTTCTTCTATTCATAATCTATACTTAAGGAAAGGACCTAGCCTTCTCCACTAGACTATAAATCCTATGAGCAAATAGTCAAATTTCTAAGATATAGAACTATTGCCTTTATATAATAAACACTTTAATATTTGTTGATTGTCTTGGCTAAAAGATCCTTTTCCAGCCTCCTCAGGGTCTTTTTTACTAGAATGTCAGAGATCAGGGAACTTCTCACTAAAGGAAAGCCCTGAGACAAGGCTCTCTGAATCAGGGAGACTGGTTGAATTGAATCTTGGAGGGCAACTAGAGGAGATGCTAGCTAGATTCAGGATCAGTGAGCACATTTCTGAGATACATCTCACAGTCAGGAGAAGTGTTTGAGAACCTGTACATACCACTAAGTGTAAGGGCTGGTCAAAATGGTCAACTAGAATTTCTTTGTTTTGGAAAACAGTGATTTTCTCTCTGACATTAAGTTTCTTAGGGAGAGCTTCTCCAACCAGAATAAATTGGAGAATCTGACCCTGCCCCCCGGGTTTGGAAGAAACAGATTAAAACCTGTTATTAAAGCATTTGGCAAATAAATAAACAATGGAAATAAATTGGACCGTGTCCTCAGAGCCCCCAAGAATAAGCTTCCATTCTCTTGGGAAACCAAATAGAGGCCTAAGACAAATAGATTTTGATACTTTGAGGTCATGCTAGTCCACATATCCTCCTTCAGGATTAGGTACACAACACTGTTCTTGGTAGCCAGATCCCCCCAAACTCAGTACACATATGCTCATAATGGATTAGGTTTCAGTCTCTGAGCATTTAGCTTCTTACACATTCCAAGTTTGGAGTAAGTGCACTGGGAGCCATCTGCCACTATGTGTCTGGTTGGATTTGGACCTAATCCATCTCTGTCAGGTGCCTGATAGTCACACACACTGAGAACCCCAATGCCAAAATTATATGTGAGTCAAGGACCCGAAGCCCCAAAATGATCCAATTAAGAAATATTTTTAAAACTGAGCTTAATTTTTCTAAGGCTTAAACTTTAAGGATTGTTATTATTTTTACATAAATTGCAGTCTTTGAAATGAAATCCAATTGCATGTACTTTTTAAACTAGAGCACTTCTCACCATGGTTTAGTAATTTTGTTAATGTAATTAAAATATAGTTAGCTATGTGCTTAGTTGCTCAGTTATGTTCGACTCTTTGTAACCCCATGGACTGTAGCCTGTGGGGCTCCTGCTCCTCTGTCCATGTGATTCTCCAGACAAGGAGCGGATTGCCATGCCCTCCTCCAGAAGATCTTCCCAACCCAGGATCAAATGAAAGCCTACCACATTGCGGTGGATTCTTTACCTCTGAGCCATCAGGGAAGCTCGAGAATACTGGAGTGGGTAGCCTATCCCTTCTCCTGGGGAACTTCCTAACTGTCAGTCAAACTGGGGTCTCCTGCATTGCAGGTGGATTCTTTACCAGGTGAGCTACCCAGGAAGCCCATGGTTAACCATACATTTTTCATAATATAATTTTAGACATATCTTTCAGCATAAGAGTATTCATAAGTCTTTGGCTAAAATTAGTTGATAACTGGGAAGTACTACTTTGTTGTATTTTGTTCCAATGACCAAATACAAGAACTACAGACCTAAATACAATGTCTTTTTAAATTGCTATCCAGTAACACAAAATCTGCAAACCCTATACATAGCAACATAAGAGGTGACCATTTTGTCTCAAAAATAGGATTTTAAGGTTTTTTTAGGAATAAAAGAATTCTTTGCATTTCTTTATATGTATACTATGCTATAATTGTATTTATTAAATAATTCATAAAATAAACCTAAATTTCATCACCCTATGACCTTACTAATACAAATGGGAATGATAGCTAATGCACATTGTGAACTTTCCATTTGCCAGACTTTGCATTAAGCACATTTTGCATACATAATTTTCACATTAATCACCTGAGATTAATTTTGACATATCCCTATTTTACAAATAAGGCAACTGAGGCTTAGAGAGGGTAGTAAATTTTCCTAAAGACACAAAGTTAGTAAATGGCAAACTGGAGTCACAAACTCAGATCTGTCTGACTTTTATAAGTACCATATGGTAACCAATTATGCTATTAGAGCTCCTAGATATGTCTGACTTCAAGGTTCATTACCTTAATTATTGTTTTTCCACATCCATGAATGCATATTTCTGCTAGTCTTTTATTATCAATAGGCTTTGTGGTGGAGAATTGTCATACATTTGAGAATTTCAGGAGGGGGCCAAATGGCAGAGTAGAAGGACGTTGAACTCACCTCCTCCCATGGAAAAACTAAAATTACAACTACTTACAGAGCACAATCTATGAGGATGACCTAGCAGAAATAGTTTCTACATCTAAAGATGTAAAGAAGAAACCATAACTAGAATGATAGAAGAGGCAGAGATTGAGTAGGTCAAGATCCACAGTCCTGGGCTGGGAACCCTTAAATGCAAGGGATATCACAACTATCAAAGTCTTTCCCAAGCAGAGAGGAGTTCAAGTCCCATCTCAGGCTCTTCAGTTTGAGAAATCTGTACAAGGAAGACAAGTCCCTGGAACATCAGACCTTGAAAACCAGTGGAGCTTATGTTCTGGAAAGCCAGAGGGCTGTAGGAAACAAACACTTTGCAGTTAAGGGGTACACAAAATTTCACATGCTACAAGTCCGAGCCCAGAGCCAGGGTTTGAAAGGATCCTGTTAAGATTCTTACTGATTCTGGCAAGCTTCCCAGAAAAGCAGGAGGCAATTTTGACTCCCGTGGGAGAGAGACAATGGTGGTAACCACTTCGGGGAGCTTGTTCTATTATGATGACATCTATACTGGCAAGTTCTATTTGAGAATCTTCCTTCAAGCCTAAAGCACTGGGAACCTAATTCTGCCTGCAAGCAGACCAGCACCAACTCCAAGCCCCACACTGAGTGATACAGACAGTTGTATTTGGGCCTGTTCTGCCCACCAGCAAGTCATCACCTCAGCTTTATACCACTTGAGGCCATGCAGCCAACCACACAACAAGCCCACACTATGTTCCAGCAGGTACATAGCTACCCTGTATGGCACGGTCTCACAGCCAAACAGCTGGCGGCCAGCATAACACCAGTGTGCCCAAAGTAGTTGACCTTGCCATAACAGATGGGTACACATAGCCAACATAAGGGGCACCACTACAACATACAGCTCTGAAGACCAGAGGGGAACATACTGCTGGGTCCCATAAGATACCTCCTTCATAAGGCCACATCTCCAAGACTAGGAAATGCAACTAATCTACCTAACACATAGAAAGAATCAGAGACTTAGGCAAAATGATGAGAGGGATATACTGAAAACAAAGGAATAAGACACAATCTAAAAAGTAGAACTAAATGAAGGGGAGATAAGCAATCTACCCAATAAAGAGTTCAAGATAATGATCATGAAGAAGTTCACCAAATTTGGAAGAAAATGATTGAACATGATGAGAATATCAACAGAGTTAGAAAATATAAAGAAGAATCAAAATGAGCTAATGAATACAATACTTAGAATTAAAAGTAATGCTAAAAACAATATATAAGTACACAAGTAGATTAGATGACAGAGAAAATGATCAGCAAACCGGGAGACAGTGTAGTAGAAATAATCCAATCTAAATAGAAAAAAGGGGAAAAAAGAATTTTAAAAAAGTATTCTCATCATAGGGGTCAGAGGAGAAGAGAAAGAAAGGGACAGAAAACTTACTTGAAAATATAATAGGTGAAAACTTCCTTAACCTGAGGAAGGACACACACAATCTCAAATTAAACCAAAGAGGCCTACACCAAGACACATTATAATTAAAATAGCAAAAATTAAAGATGAGAGAATCTTAAAAGCAGCAAACAAATGTAAAGATACACTGTGTTCACAGTTTAGAAGAATGTTAAAATGACCACAGTATTCAAGGCTACCTACATATTCAGTGCAATTCTTATCAAAATAATGATGGAATTTTTCACAGAACTAGAAAAAAAATTCTAAAATGCATCACTTCAGTTCAG
>SJYC01143307.1:0-12322 GCA_006408675.1 Madoqua kirkii
ATTGGAAAAAAAAAGGTGAAGTGAAAGTTGGTCACTAAGTCATGGCTGACTCTTTGCAACACCATGGACTGTAATCCACCAGACTCCTCTGTCTATAGGATTTCCCAGGCAAGAATACTGGAGTGGGTTGCCATTTCCTTCTCCAGGGGATTTTCCCTACCCAGGGACTGAACCTGAGTCTCCTGCTTTAGCAGGCAGATTCTTTCCACTGAACTTTCACTTTCACTTTTTTCCCATAAAAATGACAAATACACACAGTCTTAATGATATAAAATACTATTATGATTTCAGCATTTTTAAAATAATAGCAAAATGTGTAAGATAATAGTGTGTTATGAAGGGAAATTATTTTATAAATTATTGTACATTAACCTAGCTATTCAAGCATCTCTGTACATTTGCAGAAATAGAGCTCTAGGTTGTGTAAGTACAGAGAAGTTCAAAACAATATATGCTGTATACTACCTTTGAGCATAAAGAGGGAAGTTAGAGTATGTATACATGCATATATATTTATATGTACACTCATATTTGTTATAAAAGATTCAGAGAAAGCAAAAGCATAATGTTAAAGATGAAAAGTCAATAAAATGGTTCAAGCAAGATTACTTGGTTTATTTTTTAGAGTGTTTTGATTGATTTTAGATCCATGCAAAGATATCATCCAAAATTTTTGATGGATACTATAATGAAGATTGGCTTCCCTGATAGCTCAGTTGGTAAAGAATCTGCCTACAATGCAGGAGAGCCCAATTCTAATCTTCAGTCAGGAAGCTCCACTGGAGAAGGGATAGGCTACCCACTACAGTATTCTTGGGCTTCCCTGTGGCTTAGCTGGTAAAGAATCCACTTGCAATGCAGGAGACCTGGATTCGATCTCTGGGTTAGGAAGATCCCCTGGAAAAGGGAATGGCTACTCACTCCAGTATTCTGGCCTGGAGAATTCCATGGACTGTATAATCCATGGGGTCACAAAGAGTTAGACACAACTGAGTGACTTTCACTTTCATAATGCAAATTATTTTTTCAAGGACACTTCCTAATTGATGTTCCATTTCTAAAAATAATCTACATTTTAAGATGCAAAATAGTCTGTCACATGACATCATTTATTTTCAATTTCTTATTGAGGATTACAGTTCACTAAGGACTGCAGTAAATGGTACTACAATGAATGAACATCCAGGCACATAAATTTAGTACATACATTTTCTTTCTTTGTGAAATTGATAAGTGGATGGTAAGTCACTTTCAGAGTAAAGCACATGGTACACTTGTATAATGAATTCTGTGATGGCTCCTTGTGCCTGAGATCTGAGCTGGCAACGCTGGAACTATTTCAGTCACTTGATGCCTGGCTGCACGTTAGAGTTATTTAACATTGAAGGAGATTTTAAAAGTCTGATATTGGGTTGTGATGAACTCTGACTCTGGTAACGTTTTTTCTTATATGATTAATTACTTTTTATTTATTTATCTATTTACTATTATTATCTATGTATTACTTCAGCTTCCCTGGTGATTCAATAGTTAAGAATCCACCTGCCATTGCAGGAGACATGGGTTCGATCCCTGGATTAGGAAGACCCCTGGAGAAGGAAATGGCAACCCACTCCAGTATTTTTGCATGGTGAATCCCATGGACAGAGGACCCAGCATGTTACAGTCCATGCGGTTGCAAAGAGCTGAACATGACCTAGCAACTGAGCATGTAGGCGTGTATTATTTTTTTATTTATTAATGTAATCATTTATTTACAGTTATAATAAGAGAACCACTTATACACTGAAAAAGCAGCAGGGTTTAAGTCAGGCAGACCTGGCCCATGTGAACTCTGATACTGCTCTGTGTTTAACCTTGGGTATTTCCTAGCCTCTCTGGGACCTCCTTCTTAGGAATGAACTAGAGATATGAGGTGGAACAGAGCTGGACATGACTGAAGCGACTTAGCAGCAGCAGCAGCAGCAGCAGAGATATGAGGTAGCAAAATACAGGCACAGAGATCAGAGGAACTTGGCTCTAAATAATTATTACTTACAAAATGGTTGTACTGAGCAGATAACTCCACCTCTACCATCTTTAAACTGTGGACTATAACTGTACTTTCCTTCAAGGGCTTTTAGAGGATTAATTAAATTACCTGGTGAAATAGTAACTGAACCCCTGTTTTATCCACATCTAACTTGTATGGGAAGGAAATTAAATTAGAGATGATTCTTAGTGGTTCCATGTTTGTGTGGAGCCTACTGATTCTACAGTAGAGCTACAACAGTAGAAACTAGTTGCTGCTGAGGACTTGCATGGGTGAAGCCTCACTGACTCTGTTCCACATGCCCCAGGAGAGAGGGCTCTGTACCTTCATCACACAGATGAGGGAATGATGGCACAGACAGTTCAAATTGCTGCTGAGGTCACACGGATCCTACAGGCCCAGGGTTCAAGTGCAGGCCTACAAAGGTCATAGTCTGCATGCTTCACCTCCACCTGATGCTCCTCTGATGCTCGAGCAGTTTTCATGGGGTTAATGTGAGGATCGGGAGGCAGTGTTTGATAGACTCCAGTACAATCTGAGCACACACAGTGCAAGGTATGCTGGGTGTCACAGTATCACCATACAAATATCCCAGATCAATGAGTCTGAATCTGATAACTTTGAAAGAGAAGTCCCTAGATGGGCACTTTCTTTTAGCTATAGCTCATCTTGGAACCAGTGCCCCAAAGAAAGACCATAGTCACTGAAACATAAGCATGTGGTATTGACCATTATTACAAGCATGCTGAATTTGATAGCTCAGTTGTCACGCTGTTTCTTACTTGATTCAACTTCATGAAATTAAAGTACACACAGACAAAAATGGACTTTTTATATATTTTTTAATTAAGCTGGAGGCTCCAGGGTGTGGAGCAGGGAAGGGCAGGGCCGTGGTCTGGGTGGCTGCGCTGAGGGAGGAGACAGGGAGCCGCCTGCTGCGTGTGCTCAGGAGGCCTGTGGATTTGGGGGTGAGAGGAGCTGCTGAGGTTGTGCGGACAGTGGTGGGAGAGGCTCCCAGGACCAGCCCTGGGAATAATGGCAGAATTCTTGTTACAGAGTCAAACTCTCTGTTTGCCCAATGGCTTGAAAAATTGTTACCTAAAAATGACATAATAGATTAATACACCTATGAACTGAGACAATCCAAATCCAGCAAAAAAAGTAGAGAATTTTAGGGATAGATGATGAAGGAAACTTGACCTTTTGGTGGTCTCCTGTGTCGCGAGCTCTTTCCATCACAGCAGATGCCTCTTGTAAACACAGAGGAGGTGATGATGACAAAATAGACCACACTCTTGAGGATGAGGAGGAAGTAGGTGTAGTAGGCAGAGGTGTTCATGAGCTGTAGTTGCAGGGTATCTAGGAGAAGTCATTTTGGTTAGTTTCAAGTGTTCTTTTGAGAAAATAGGATGTATTAATGGAAGCAGTGGTCACAACTATTTATTTCTAGTAACCTAATGACATCTCTCCACCATCTTTGTACCCAAAGAAAACAAGTACAACCACCATGAGCACTGTCAGTACAATGCAGAACCCGCTTGACAGTTCAAGTCAATCAACAACCTCAGCTAAATTCACTAGATCCTCCCAAGATATTAAAAAGCAAGGTTATGCTTTCAATGAATGAGTCCCATAGAAAAAAGTAATTTTGATAAGTAGCACTTAGCCTTCCCCCCTCATCACATCTCTGAATAATAATAATAGGTAATATTCATTAACCACTAATCAAATATCAAACACCTATTCTGTGAGCTTCATATGTAAAATTCTACTCATTTAAAAATAACCAATGAGATTATTAGTTCAATCCCATTTTACCAGTAAACTGAACACAGAAATAATCTGCCTCATGCCTTACATTTAAAAGGTACAAGAAACCACATTTCAGTTGCAGCAACATGACTTTGAAGAATATTGTCTTAGCTGCTCTGTAATCCTGCATCTCCATGTGCAATAAATACCCCAGATATTAGAGTTAAGTATGAATATGAAGGTAAATTGCTGATTTGGCATCTGAGCCATTATATACTGTGCATCAATGAGATTCCTAAGAAGAATACAAACCATGGAGATTAGGTGGGGTTCACAGTCATGTGGGCAGGGGCTTTTAGTAAAGAGGATACTGTAAATCATGGATCAAAGTCTTGGTCCCAAGTCCCTGAAACTTTAGGAGCTCAAGCCTCACTCACCTGTTTTCCTTCAATGTCTAGCATCATAGCTGTCATGTTATAGGAAAATTGCACTTACTCTCCTTTGAAGTTTTGCAAGAAATATATGATCTCAAAACTTAATTAACAACAATGATGATGGACCTGACTTGTCTACTCAATTAACTATAAGGCTGAGTTTCTTCCTGTGGAAAATTTCCTTTTCCACACTTTATCTCAATAGAGTCAGAACTCCGGAATCACTAGCGTTTGGTATGGAAAGGATCTCGGGGGGTGACGTGCTCATAACTCACTGCCCTTGGTCAGGTCAGGTGTTAGCTGAGTTCTGGGCCCCCTGATAGTGGGAATGAAGGAGGGGTCAGCAGGACCAGAGCCAGAGCATCTAAATTCACTAAGAACCTTCATGTAGAGAGAAAGGGCCACCAACTAGTTCTGATTCTGTGCTAGTTAAATGGATGCCTTATGGAAGACTTTCCACATATGTGATCTTATCTCTCCAATAACTGAGTTGGTGTGATTGTTCCCTATTTGCCGTTCAGTCACTGAGTCATGACTGACTGCAACCCCATGGACTTCAGCATGCCAGGCTTCCCTGTCCTTCACTGTTTCTTGGAGTTTGCACGAATTCATGTCATTGAGTTGGTGATGCCATTCAACCATCATTTCCTCTGTCACCCCCTTCTCCTCCTGCTCTCAATCTTTCCCAGTATTAGGGTTTTTTCCAATGAGTTGGTGCTCCCAAAACGACAGAGTAGAAGTATGTGCATTTGTCTTCTCCTGGAATCACACTAAAATCACAACTAGCTGCTGAACAGCCACAGACAGAAGGATGTTGGAATGCTCAAAAAAATATACCCCAGGTCAAAAAACAAAGGAGACTTTGCAATGAGATGGTAGGAGAGGTGCAATCACGTTAAAATCAAATGTCATACCCACTGGGTTGGTGACCCACAAACTGGAGAACGATAACATCAAAGAAGTCCTCACACTGTTGTGAAGGTTCTAGGCCCCACATCAGACTACCCAGTCTGGGGATCAGGCAAAGGGATTGAGAGTCCCCAAGCGATCTGTTCCCTGTTAGCAAAAACGGAACATATTGCTCAGAAAACGTAAGGAATTTACTCACTTTTCATATAGCTAAAAAAGAAAAGAACTGGTGTTTAAATTTCAGTCTGTGATACCCAGAAGCCCATGCACTTACACCCTTGCCCATGGGCCATCCTGTCTCGGGGCTTGGGCTTTGGGATTATTGCTCTATACCTATATCATAGAGGAGGAATAGAGAATTGAGTAAGTGTATAAACCACTGTGAACTGATAAACCATTGATTCAGATGGCCTTGGTTGAATCCCCAGATCTAGCTGTGTGGCTTTGTTCAAGGGGCTTAATTTTAACATCTTGCTCCCATCACTAAAGTCGGGACAGGGGAAATATTATATCACCTCCTGGGAGTTTAATGAGGATTAAGCAGAAAATATACACATGCAAGAAACAGCACAGCACCTTGTGCATAAGAAGCTTTCAGTTAGTGTCAGATTTCATGTATTAGCTACTAGCATTGAATACAGATAAAAAATATCTAGAAGCAAAGAGAAATCAGGTTTCCCTGGTCATTAGAAGCAAAGTAACACTCTTCTTACTCATAATTTAAAAGTAAACATTTAATTTCCAAACCCATGGGATTTCAAAAGTATCTTGAATATTAACCTCTCATTTTGATATTAATTTCTCATTTAAATGCTTTCTTCTCTGGTGGCTCAGATGGTAAAAGCATCTGCCTGTGATGCGGGAGATCCAGGTTCAATCCCTGGGTCGGGAAGATCCCCTGGAGAAGGAAATGGCAACTCCAGTATTCTTGCCTAGAAAATTCCATGGATGGAGAAGTCTGGTGGGCTGCAATCCATGGGGTCACAAAGAGTCGGACATGACTGAGTGACTTCACTTTCTTTCTTTCTTTCACTATCTTTCTTTCTTTCACTTTCTCTACAATCACCTTCTATGTCTTTCAACTTCATTGAGGCTTTCAATGGCTTAATTAAAGATCTCCCTTGGTAAACGTCATGTTGTCCTTGAAAATGAGGCTTCCCAAGTGGTGCTAGTGGTAAAGAATCCACCAGCCAATGCCAGAGACAAAAGAGACACGATTCAATCACCGGGTCAGGAAAATACCCTGGCAAAGGGCAAAGGGCATGGCCGGAGAAGGCTATGGCACCCCACTTCACTACTCTTGTCTGGATAATCCCATGGATGGAGGAGGCTGGTAGGCTGCAGTCCCTGGGGTCGCCGAGGGTCGGACACGACTGAGCAATTTCACTTTCACTCTTCCCTTTCATGCATTGGAGAAGGAAATGGCACCCCACTCCAGTGTTCTTGCCTGGAGAATCCTAGAGATGGGGGAGCCTGGTGGGCTGCCGTCTATGGGGTCACACAGAGTCGGACACGACTGAAGCGACTTAGCAGCGGCAGCAGCAGCAGCAGCAGCAGCAAAGGGCATGGCAACCCACTCCAGTGTTCTTGCCCAGAGAAGCCCATGGGCAAAGGAACCTGGTGAGTCCATAACGTCACCAAGAGTCGAACACAACTTAGCCTGAACTAGAAAAGATGTGGGCTGTTTCCAAATATCTTTTGATATTGATTTATAACATAATTCTACTGTGATAAGAGAACAGACTCGGTATGATATCAGTACAAAACTATGAAATTTTTGCACCTTGCTTTTGTCCCCAGATACTTTGCAGTGTCTTCTGGTTTATAGTCTATAGGAACTTAAATAGAGTTTGTATCCTGCTGCTGTTTGAAAATTATATAAATTTTATTTATGTTGAGTTGGTTCATAGTGATTTTCATATCTACTATATCCTCCTACTTTTCTGTATATTCATTCTATTAATTTTTCAGAGTTTGATATTGAAATTTCAACTAAAACCTTAATTTATCTACTTAAAAATAACTGTAATATATAGTGGAACTATATGTAAGTTTGTTTTGTATTTTCCAAGTCTCCTGCTAATGTGTTATTGTACTTTCATAATTTAAAAATCAAGAAAGAGAAAAAAATTAAAAATAATTTTAAAAAAGAAACAAAGCCACACTAATGAATGAAGCCCATTGTTTAGATAATTCAGGGCCTATCACTATACCCTCTAATTTACAGTCCACTCACACCAAAACCAGCATTTACTGTATTAAGATGGGTCCTCGGAAATGATAGTATACTGAATTAAAATATCACTCAGTCTATTTCTGCAAATCCAAGCAGTCTGATTAAAAATATCAGCCCCACAAATCCACAAATAATTGGTCTTTCCCACTATAGACCAGGGAAGTTAAAAAGATAATTTGATCAGGAGGGGGAAAAGCTAGAGGATGAAATGAATGCAGATATATTGAAAAATTTACCATTTTCCTGTGTTGGACAGCTTTTGTAGAATAAATATCAGTGTCGTCTAGAAGAAATGAATCAAATATTATCAGTCAACCTTGCCTATTATTTTAGAGTCTGTCCATATGTCTGTACATATACATATGTGTCTGTGTGCATATATCTGTACATATATATATATTCTCCTGACAGAGAGACAAATGAAGAATCATTAAAAGTTTGACAGTGATGAACCCAGTTGCAGTTAATTGGTCTTTTTTACTTTGTTCCGTTGTTCAGTCCTGTCTGACTCTTTGAGGCCCCATGGACTGTAGCCTGCCAGGCTCCTCTGTCCATGGAATTTTTCAGGCAAGAATACTGGTGTGGGTTGCCTTTTAAGCCAGGAAAACTTCAAAAGGAAAAATAATCAGAAAGGAAAAATTACTGAAGCCTGACTTACAGGCAAACATATACAAAAACCTACCACTTTCATCCATTAAACCATCATTTTGAAGTTCAGTAGTAATGACAATTGAAGTGACAACTACAAGAAATGAGAACAGTTATTAATAAGCTTTTCATGCCTGTTATTTGACAGTGTGCACATGGTTTTATACATGTGTACTTGTAACACACACATATATGTATATACTCTGCTGACAAAAAAACATTCATTAAAAATGGAGCCCCATAAACCAAGAATAGTTGGTCTGATTCTGTGCAATTAAGTAGATCAATTCAGCATCAAAATGAACTCATCTGATCCCAGCAACTAAAATAGAATCTCATGTTTGAAGGAGTCTGGCTCAAGCAAATTTCCAATCTGGGAAAAATAAACAACCAGCCACACCTTTCCATATCACTCATATTCCCATTATCAGCTACTCTTGCACAGGATTCTACAGATGTGGTGTGGGTGGGAATAAAGAAAACAATATTGAGAGTCTAATAGTCACTGAGTGATTATTACTGTGCCAGACACTAATTTAAATACTGCACATGCAATATCTTGTCCCAGTGACACTGACTGGAGTGAACTGTGTTTTGGAAGATTTCATGATATGAAACAGGAATAAGAATTAGAGGGTAACTTTCCGAGAGTCATACCAGTGATGGCAGAGCCAGCATTCCAAGGATCATGGTGGGGGAATAAATGAGACAAACATATGGAAGGTACTTTGTAAAAATAGCATAGAAATGTAAGAAATTAATCTATAGAAAGAAAACAATTCCACCACTATGGATACTATAACCTTCTCTTCTATATATCTCAAGTATTCTTACCAATGACAATTTTATAATGGGGGCTTGGAATTTTTTAAAGGACAGAAAAATAGGTCAAATCATGTTTCTAATCTCCTGACCATTGAAAACCAGAGGTAAGAATTGTATTTATTTGCAATTTTAAAAAGGCATTCATATAAGTAAAACATTTTCTGTGTAGATAATGGTTTCTTGGATAGAGGAAAACAGTCACAAAAGTCAATTGGGTTCCTTCCTAGAAATTTGCTGCAGAATGAAGTTAACTGAAATGACCTCAGTAACTTTGTTGCCATGAGTAGCCTATGGGAAACATTTGTCTGATCAATTAAGTGCCAAGTGTAACACATTATAGGGGCTTCCCTGGTGACTCAGATGGTAAAGCATCTGCCTGTAATGCAGGAGACCTGGGTTTGATCCCTGGGTTGGGAGGATCCCCTGGAGAAGGAAATGGCAACCCACTCCAGTACTCTTGCCTAGAAATTCCATGGATGGAGGAGCCTGGTAGGCTACAGTCCATGAGATTGGGACACGACTGAGCAACTTCACTGTGTTCACTGTGTAACACATTATAACTCTAACTTCTCCTTTATGAGAATCATCACCATGAAAGTTATTTGAATTCTTATTTTTTTCTGATCACTAGAAAACTCAAAATCTAAGGACAATTAAGTCCATAGTTATATTAAAACAGCACTTTGTCTGTTTGCTTCCCCTTTATTTGCCACAGAAATAAAGATTCAGGGCTACTTTAAAATCTTACTTTAAAGAGTCTTACAAAAGATACAAAAAACCCACAATGAAGTTATGAATAAGTACGCCTGTGCTGTGTTTTTGAAAGCGAGCATTTTCACTGTCATTACTTCACTTACTCTTCATTGCAGTCCCAGGACAAAACGTTCAAAGTAAGTGACTGAACCTAATTTGATCACTGGACAAACTAAGGGTCAGAGAAACTTACTTCAGAAATATGAATGGCTCAGTGCAAAAGTCTCTGTACATTTTATTATATTTTGGACATGTTTCCCACTGTTTAAAAAGGGTTTTAACCAGAGGAAAAAGTGCAAAGTGATCCCTTCTTATGGGATCCTTATGAAGGATTTTAAGTGTTTCAGAATTTTTGGGTGATTACAGAAAGGCCATATACTCATTGCTGTACAGCATCCTCCTGGAAGAGTAATTCACCCCAATGTGTTTATCCACACATCCCTTCAGACCTGGTGTGTGCTAGGGTTGCAGTGAGAGTTGTGGGAGGAATTTTCCATTAGCAAGCAATACATTCATTATATAGAATGTATGTCTCTACATTTTAGCCTCACCCCATTTTTGTTTACAAAATTTTACCTTATGGTGGCATATAAAACACAAATCTTGAAAATGTAAGACCATGTATCATAATAAAAGTACAGTGGTCAAATTATTCCACTTTCTATTGAGCTGCAATCTGACTCTCTCATACAAACAACATTTTGTCAATAATACGCATTTCTGGATTATAGTTTGAGTAAGCAAGATTGAAATGAGGTGACTTTGCTTGATAAGCAGAATATTCATAAAAGACATAATTATTCTTCCTTCCTGATCATGTAAAATCAACAACAGTGGAATTTCTCTTTGTGTGCTTTGCTGGTGAACTGCAGTCCATGGTGTTGCAAAGAGTCAGACACAACTGAGAGACTGAACAAGTGTGCTATGAACACTATCAGTTCAGTTCAGTCGCTCAGTCATGTCCAACTCTTTGCGACCCCATGAATCGCAGCACACCAGGCCTCCCTGTCCATCACCAACTTCCGGAGTTCACTCAGACTCATGTCCATTGAGTCAGTGATGCCATCAAGCCATCTCTTCCTCTGTCGTCCCTTTCTCCTTCTGCCCTCAGCATCAGAGTCTTTTCCAATGAGTCAGCTCTTCGCATGAGGTGGCCAAAGTACTGCAGTTTCAGCTTTAGCATCATTCCTTCCAAGAAATCCCAGGGCTGATCTTCAGAATGGACTGGTTGGATCTCCTTGCAGTCCAAGGGACTCTCAAGAGTCTTCTAGGTGCTTCCATATACATTGTTTATTTAAATCATATAAGAATCCTAAAAGGCATCATTATAGACAATACTTTGGCTGATGAAATCAAGCTGAGTAGTATTTAAGCTCATTTATCTCTTTCTTAAGCTTCAAACTTGACCCCATGGACTGCAGCCTACCACGCTCCTCCATCCAAGGGATTTTCCAGGCAAGAGTACTGGAGTGGGGTGCCATTGCCTTCTCCAGTAAGGAAATAGCTCAACATTTTAAAAAAGATTTATATTTGTTTTTCATTAATGGACAGAAGATATGGAGTATTCCCTTTGGAAAAAAAAATGTTCTGGAAGGCTGCATTCAGTACATACCCATACCTTGACAACTGAAGGAAAAAAGATCTCCTGATCTTTTCCTCTTTTATTTTTCTCATGTTTGATGATACATATGTGTTCTTTATCCATGCATTTTCAGTCATGGTTTATGTCAGTGGTCTTCGTGGTGTTTCCCTGTTGGGATGGCAGAATTCTGTTGCCATTTTTTTCTCTCCAATAAACCTTAATAACATGAGGGGAAATTTCTCCAGAAGACAAAGGTACGTTCCAGCATTATTGTGGTTGATTTCAGGAATTGAAGGAAGAAACATAGTGGGCTTGGGGGACATGTCTACATCAAAGTCTCTATCTGTAGGGGGAAATAGAGTAGTCATTAAAAAGAGCTGCTAGATAAATACAAACATTGTGTGGTTTGAAACAACCCAGCAAGAGGAAAAAGGAAGAAAAGTTGCCATTGAATCACAGCCTGGCTGTTCATCTGCAGTAGATGGTATGTGGTCACTGTTATTCTTATTTTCAATGGGAAGAGAAATTCAAGTCATCATGTAACTTGAAAAAAGTCCCACTACTAAGAAACAGAGGATAGATTATGTTGCCCTTCGTTCTTTCTCCACATGTTAAAGTGAGGTGTGACTATTAACTGCCCCATACAACGCTTCCAACATTTATGAACACATTTTTTAACAATTTCTTTCTTTAGTAGAATAGACAAATATACACTATGATGTGTAATATAGATAACTCATGAGAAGTTGCTACTTGACACAGGGAGTCCAGCTTGGTTCTCTGTGGTTACCCAGAAGGGGGGTGAGGGGAGGGGAGGAAGGCTCGAGGGAGATGTTATATGTATAATTATGGCTGATTTGTGTGTGTTGTTCTATGGTGGACACCAACATGACATTGTAAAGAAATTTTCCACCAATTATAAAATAAATTTTAAAATTAGAAGAAAAATATATTTTAAAATTCTCTTTATTCTATCATTCAGTTCAGTTCAGTTGGTCAGTCACATCCAACTCTTTGCGAACCCATGAATCACAGCACGCCAGGCCTCCCTGTCCATCACCAACTCCCGGAGTTTACACAGACTCATGTCCATTGAGTCGGTGATGCCATCCAGCCATCTCATCCTCTGTCATCCCCTTTGCCTCCTGGCC
>SJYC01143309.1:0-14009 GCA_006408675.1 Madoqua kirkii
ACTCCAGTGTTCTTGCCTGGAGAATCTCAGGGATGGGGGAGCCTGGGGGGCTGCCATCTCTGGGGTCACACACAACTGAAGCGATTTAGCAGCAGCAGCAGCAGCAGTACAATCTGAGCACATGCAGTGCAGGTCATGCTGGATGTCACGCTGTCACCATAGGAACATCTCAAGCCAATGAGTCTGAATCTGGCAACTTTGAAAGAGAAGAATCCCAGCACCTTAGTCTGGCTGTGGCAACATGCTCCAGTATTGTCTAGAAAATCCTGTGGACAGAGGAGCCTGGGATGCTACAGTCCATGGGGTCACAAAGAGATGAAGCGATTTAGCAGCAGCAGCAGCAGCAGTACAATCTGAGCACATGCAGTGCAGGTCATGCTGGATGTCACGCTGTCACCATAGGAACATCTCAAGCCAATGAGTCTGAATCTGGCAACTTTGAAAGAGAAGAATCCCAGCACCTTAGTCTGGCTGTGGCAACATGCTCCAGTATTGTCTAGAAAATCCTGTGGACAGAGGAGCCTGGGATGCTACAGTCCATGGGGTCACAAAGAGTCAGACACGACTGAGAAATTCACACACCCACACCTACACACACACACACACACCCACACCCATTGGAGCCAGTGGCCCCAAAGAAAGCACCATAATCACATTAGACATAGAAGTGTGTTAATGACTGTTATTACAACCAATGCTAAATTTGATAGTTCAGTTGTCATGCTGTTTCTAATCTTCATTATATTTCATGAAATTAAAGTACTCAAAGACAAATGTGAGCTTTTGATATGTTTAATTTGTTGGTGCCTATTATGAAAATCAAAGTGCAGAATTGAAGTACCGAAGCTGGCAGCTCCAGGGTGTATGGCAGTGAAGGTCCCAGCCATGGTCTGTGTGGAGGAGCTGAAGGAGAAGAAGACAAGGAGCTGGCTGCCTCAGGAGGTACAAAGACTCAATGGCTGGAGGAGCTGATGACGTTGCAGGGATAGTGGTGGGAGAGGTTCCCCTAGACCAGCCCTGAACCCTGCCCCTGATTAATGGCAGAATTCCTTGATAGAGTCAAACTGTCTGCCCAAAGATTTGAAAATCTCTTACAAAATAAAGATATAATAGAAAAATACCACATGAATAGAAATAACCCAAATGCAGAAAGGAAGCCAGGCTAGATCCTCAGCAGACACTTTTTGAAAGAATAGATGATGAAGAAACATTGACCCCTTTGGGGCCCCTCTGTCACGAGCTCTTCCCATTGTTACTGACACCTGTTCTCTCGCACATGCAGAAGGCAATGATGACAAAGTAGACTGCAATCTTGAGGAGGAGGAGGAGGTAAGTGTAATGACAGAGGTGTTCATGAGCTGCAGCTGCAGGGTATCTAGGAGAAGTCCTTTGATTGGTTACCTGTTCTTTTGAAAGTTCAGGAAATAGTGATGGGAGAAGATCACAGTTATTTCTGATGACCTACTATAAAATAACACCCCAGCACCACCAATTCTCAAGGTAAACAAGAACCACCACCACCACCAGAACTACCCGAAATCCAACTCAAAGTTCAAGTTAACAACTTCTGCCAAATTCACTTAGAACCTTCTCAAATATTAGCAAATAATCTGTGATTTTAATGAATGAGTCCAGAGGGGGGGGGATTTTTTCTGAGAGATTTTAGCATCTTCTTTGCCCTCACCATGTCTCCTAATACTAATAGCAGTTAATCTTTATTAACCATGATCCAAACACCAGGCACTTATTCTGAGAACTTTGAAAGCAAAGCCCTAATCTTACTTCATTTTACAGTAATCAGCGAGATTGTTATTTCATTTTAAAAATCAACTGAGGATGGAAAGAACTAATTTTTCTGATGTCACACATTTAGAAAATACCAGAAACCATATTTCATTCCCAGAAACCTGACTGTAAAGAACACATTCTGTAACCTTGCATCTCCATGTGCAACAAATACCTCAGACATGAAAAGGTTTAGCATGAATATTAAGTTGAATTGCTGATTTAGAAGCATCTGAGCCATTACATCGGAGAAGGCTATGGCACCCCACTCCAGTACTCTTGCCTGGAAAATCCCACGGACAGAGGAACCTGGTAGGCTGCAGTCCATGGGGTCACGAAGAGTCTAACATGACTGAGTAACTTCCCTTTCACTTTTCACTTTCATGCATTGGAGAAGGAAATGGTAACCCACTCTCGTGTTCTTGCCTGGAGAATCCCAGGGATGGGGGAGCCTGGTGGCCTGCCATCTATGGGGTCGCACAGAGTTGGACACAACTGAAGCAACTTAGCAGAAGCAGCAGCAGCAGCAGAGCCATTACATATTATGCATCAGTGAGATTCCTACGAAGGATAAAACCCATGAAATCTGCTGGCGTTCACAGTGGAATGGGGTGGAGTTTATTAAAGAGAACATTGTATAAAATGGAAGAAAGTGGTTAACCCAAACTCTCAGACTCTTTAGGAGCTCATACCTCATTCACCAATCTATCCTGAATGTCTCTCATTGTGGTTGTAATGTTATAGAACAATGGCACTTACTCTTCTTTGAAATTTTGCAGGAAATACATGATGTCAAGAAATAACTAACATTAATTATGATGGGTCTGCCTTGGTTACTGAATGAACCACAAGGCTGAGTGTGTTCCGAGGAAATTTCCCTTTTCCATACTTTATCTTCAGAATTCCAGAATCACTAGCATTTGGTGTGGAAAGGCTATCAGGGGCTGATCTGCTTATAACTTATTCCCCTTGATCAGGTCAGGTGTTAGCTGAGTTCCAGGCCCCCTGATACAGGGCGTGAGGATGAATCAGCAGGGCCAGAACCAGAACTTCTATTTCGCTTAGAACCTTCATGCAGGAGAAGGGGCCACTGACTAGTACTGATTCGATGCTGGCTAAATGGATACCTGGTGGGAGACATTCCGTATGTGTGATCTTATCACTGTAATAACTGCTGCTAAGTTACTTCAGTCGTGTCCAACTCTGTGTGATCCCATAGATGGCAGCCCACTAGGCTTCCTCATCCTTGGGATTCTCCTGGCAAGAACATTAGAGTGGGTTGCCATTTCCTTCGCCAATGCATGAAAGTGAAAAGTGAAAGGAAAGTTGCTCAGTTGTATCTGACTCTTCGCGACCCCATGGACTACAGCCCACCAGGCTCCTCCATCCATGGGATTTTCCAGGCAAGAGTACTGGAGTGGGGTGTCATCACTTTGAGTTGGGTGTAATTACTCCCAATTGGTCAATGAGGACAACATAATGAATTTTCGCATTTTCATATAGCTAATAAATAAAAGAACTGGGGTTTAAATTTAAATCTGTGATACTCAGAAGCCCATGCACTTACACTCTTGCCCATGGGGCTGTCTTGTCTTAGGGCCTTGGCTTTGTTATTCTTGCTCTATGTCTGTGTCCTAGGGGAGGGATAGAGAATTAATTATGTGAACCATTGATTCAGGTAGTCTGGGTTGAATCCCCAGATTAGATCTGTGTGGCTTCATTTGAAGGAACTTAATTTTACCAACTTACAAAAACATATCTGTAAAGTAGGGGCAGGGAGAAATATTGTAACACCACAAGGTGAGTAATGAGGATTAAATAGAAAATGCATGTAAGATACAGCACAATATCTTCCACATAACACACTTTCAGTAAAGGTCAGTTCATGTATTAGCTATTAGCACAACCAAAATTCTAGAATTAAAAAGATATCATGTTTCCTTGGTCATTAGAAACAAAAGCCACACTAACTTATGAAATCCACTGTTTGAATTCAGAACCTATAACTACACTTTCTAATTTAGAGTCATCTCACACCAAAACCAGAATTTATTGTGTCAAGGTGACTCCTAGGAAATGATAATGTTGTTGTTGTTGTTTAGTCATTAAGTAGTGTCCAACTTTTTCAGATCCCATGGATTGTAGCCTATTGGACTCCTCTGTCCATGGAATTCTCCAGGCAAGAATACTGGAGTGGATCACCATTTCTTTCTCCAGGGGATCTTCCTGACCCAAGGATCGAACACACGCCTCCAGCACTGGTAGGTGGATTCTTTACCATCTGAATCACCAGGGAAGCCTCACATAGTGAATAAGATAGTGCTATTCCTGTCATTATTTACACAAATACTTGGGCTGTTTCATTACTTAATCATGCTTTATCCAATAAATAGAATTTTCTATGTTTCAAACATGTCATTCTATATCATAGAACAAAAATAAAATATTTCTTAATTCTGATAGGAATTGTAGTCAATTTACATATGTGAATTTAGGAAAGATCAGCATCTTTATGATATTGATCTTTTCCTTCATGAATATGTTATGTCTCTCCATTTGTGTAGATCCAGTTCTATGCAAGATTTAAATTCAAAGTGGATCAAAGAAATAAATGTGCAGAACAAAGCCTATAAAACATTGGAAAAATATAAATGACAGGAAGTTTTTGTTTCAATCTTTTTTAAAGCTCCAAAATAGTGCATGGTCCCTGGTACTGAGGCCCAAGTTAAAGTCAGTGCACTACTATCCACTTCCTTCTTGCCTGCAGTCACAGGAGTGAGAGGGACCAGAAACTTTGACCTGTGGTTATGGGATTCTCATGGAGAAATCTGATGACCTGGAAGAGCAGCAGCACCCAGGATGCAACAAGAAAGGAAGGACTTCTGGGCTGGGGGTAAGCCCATGAACACTGTTCTAGAAGCCACTCCTGTCTGAGGTCAGGAACTGGCCCATTTCAGAGGGAGACATGTCACTTTATCTGTTACTGCTAGCACAGCAGTCTTTATAAATTGATATAAAATAACTTGAGTAAGAGTCAGCTATGGAACTTATTGAAAAATGTACATTTTCAGGCTTCATTCCAAGGTTTGTGTTCCCTATATTGGGTGCCATCCAGAATGGGGACTTTTAGTCCAACCCAATCCTTCTGACTCAGGTGTGGTCCATGGACCACACATTAAGAAACACTGTTCTGATAGAAATTTGGAAGATATTATGCCAGCAGCATGCACAAGAGATTGGAGAAGGAAATGGCAACCCATTCCAGTGTTCTTGCCTGGAGAATCCCAGGGACGGAGGAGCCTGATGGGCTGCCATCTATGGGGTCTCACACAGTTGGACATGACTGAAATGACTTAGCAGCAGCAGCAGCAGCATACACAAGAGGGGCTCCCCTGGAGATTCAGTGGTGAAGAATCTGCCTGCAATGCAGAAGATGCAGGAGACTCGGGTTCTAGCCCTGAGGTGGAAAGACCCCCTAGAGGAGGGCATGGCAACCCATTCCAATATTCTTGCCTGGAGAGTCCCATGGACAGTACACCCTATCCCTGGCAGGCTACGGTCCATAGGATCTCACAGAGTCAGACACAACTGAAGTGACTTAGCCCACATGCATACACAAGAGACCAAATACACAAGAAACCACAGACATATAAATATAGCATTTCTGTACTTCTGTATTAATTTTATGTCCTTAAACCTAACCCAATAAGAATGTCATTTCTTATATGACTTTTCAGTTGATATAGACACCACTCATTGCTTAAGTGTTCACCTTAAATGTTCTTTAACTTGAATTCTTGAAAAAAAAATCTAAGTCTCATTCCAGTTTGGGACTTGGTTATGTCAATATCGGGGGTGTGAGTGAAAAGAACCTCTGGCTTTACTTGTTTGAGACAGAAGAGTTCTGGCTGTGGGCTGAACTTCAACAGAAGGTGTAAGTAGAACACAATGACTGGCATAGCTACATCAATCCCCATTTTCCTACATTTCATGCCCTGGTTGTTTATATGAGAAAAATATCAATTTGTCCAAAAGATAGGTCAGATACAAGCTTGGGCTTCAGGAATCCAAGTTTTCACTTCTTCTTTTCTCATATTTCATAATTGTGAATAATGAAGATGCTTCATTCCTAGCCATCTTCTCTGGAAAATGATCAGATAAATGATTCAGTATAACTAAACTTTCAATTTGTTCTCCTAAACATTCCCCTTAATAGATCAATCCAAGGTGCTCTGTCTGTCCTCAAGAGATGGTTGAATAGACTCCACCAGCTCCTAGGGAAGTTAAAAAATATGCTGCCTACCAGCTGCTTGCCTGAAGCCTTAAGATGAAGACCTGCTTTTAGGAAAAATCTTTGACTGTTGGCTAAACAACAAACAACAGCTGCTGAGGGGAGGTGGGAGGTGGCAATGACTGGGGCTGGGCGTTGAGCTCAGGATTTCTCTTCATTCAGAGTAAAAAGAATTGGGGGCAGGAAGTGAGACAGGGGTTGGTCTCTCTGTGTATCAGGGCTGTTTTGGCAGCGACAAGCAAAATTTCCAGTGCAGTGTAAAGGAAGTCTACACCAATGTGCTTCTCCCAGACAGCACAGTAGTATGTGCCAGAATCACTTTCTTGCAAGTTTGAGATTACGAACGTGTAGCTCTTCCCTGTGCCTTTGTAAACATGGTATTTCCCTTCACTGATTCCTGAGTCCAATACAACCTTTGAGTAGTAAACATCGTAGTAGAGAAGGCGTCGGGGTACCGTTCCCTCCTGGAATTTGTACCAGTGGATATAGCTTTGTGTCAGGTCACAATCGATTACAACAGATGACCCAGTCGCCCTCATGACTGACAACTTGTCCTCTTCCGTGTTGGAAGATACCTGTGTGACTGCAATGGGGAAAGCAACAAAAAATCATGAGAAAGAGGAAACACTATTTCTTAGTATGACCCCCTCACCATTGCCAAAAATTACAGAAAAATCCCCAGAGCATCCAGGCAACACACTTACCAGGAGCCAGGAAAGCCAGAAACAATGCTGGGACCCGCAGCATGCCTGGGCCAGTGAGCTAGACTGAGTTTCCCAGAAGATGTAACAGGCAGAGGAGTCAACGAGGATCTCTCTTAAAGACCACCAGGCTGATCCCAGAAGGGGTGGGTGCTGGGTGAGGCCTGGGGAGGAGCCCTGCCTCTTTGCACCAACCCCTTTCTGGAGGGCAGGCTGGGAGCAGCCACCTCCCCCACAGGAGAAGAGAAGACTGAGCTCTGAGAGCTCAGAACTGCAAGCAGAGGGATCAGACAGGGGGTGCACTGTGAAACATGGACAAGCTTGCCTGTTGCCTGGTGGAGTGAGCAGAGCTGAATCAGGCTCAGTTCCCTGCAGCTCAGTATTTCAGTGGTAGCGATGCTGCCATGGTCTTTCTCTCAAGGAACCACCTTTCTATCATTTCCCTGAACTACCTTCCTTTTTACATCTGTAGGTAAACTTTGAGGCAACCACCCACAAATCCAATAAGCATTCAGCCCTCTTTCATTACAAGAAATTGATATCAGGTGTGTTGATCTACATTTAACTCTCTTCAAAGTTAGATATGTATGTGTGTGTGCTTACGAATCAATTAAATAAGAGAAATTTTTTCATCATCAAGTAAAAGCCCTTCACCTAGGCTTGCTAGATTTGGTGGAGAAAAATGTCTTACATAGTACTATGTAACATTCGGATATACTTACACTAAAAAAAATATGATGTTTATCTGAAATTCAGGAAAATGGATATCAAAACAACGAGATGTCATCTCACTGCTGTGAGAATGGCTGTTATCAGCAAGACGTGAACTAACAAGTGTGGGTGAGAATAAGGAGAAAATAGAACCCTTCTGCACTCTTGGTGGAAATGTGTATTGGCACAGTCACTATCAAAACAGTATGAAGGGTCCCCGAAAAATTGAAAACGCAACTACCATGTGATCAGCAATCTACTTGTGGGTATTGATCTGAAAAAAAAAAAAAAAAAAAACACTGACTTGAAAAGGTATCTTCACTCCTGTGTTCATTGCTGCTTTAACAGTCAAAACTTGGAAACAACCAAAGTGTCCATCAGCAAACAGATGAATGGGTAAAGAAGCTGTAGTGCATGTATGTGATGCAATACTCCTCAGACATTCGCAGCAATACGAGTGGAACTTAAGAGCATTATGCTGAGTGAAAAAGTAAGACATAGAAAGACAAATATCATAAATCTCTCTTACATGTAGGGAAACAGAGAACAGATCAGTGGTTACCAGAGGCAAGTAGCAGGAGATGGGAGAAACACTCAAATGGTTTGTTTGTTTAAATAAATTGAGTTTTAAAGAAAGAAATCATTCAAAGTAGACAAAACGAAAAAAAAAATAAAGAGAGAGTAGAGAACCTGAATAGTTCCTGCAAATGCAATCAGTTCAATTGAGCCGCTCAGTCGTGTCCGACTCTTTGCAGCCCCATGAATCGCAGCATACCAGGCCTCCTTGTCCATCACCAACTCCCAGAGTTCACTCAGATTCACATCCATCGAGTCAGTGATGCCATCCAGCCATCTCATCCTCGGTCGTCCCCTTTTCCTCCTGCCCCCAATCCCTCCCAGCATCAGAGTCTTTTCCAATGAGTCAACTCTTCACATGAGGTGGCCAAAGTATTGGAATTTCAGCTTTAGCATCAGTCCTTCCAAAGAACACCCAGGACTGATCTCCTTCAGAATGGACTGGTTGGATCTCCTTGCAGTCCAAGGGACTCTCAAGAGTCTTCTCCAACACCACAGTTTAAAAGTACCAGTTCTTCAGTGCTCAGCTTTCTTCACAGTCCAACTGTCACATCCATACATGACCACTGGAAAAACCATAGCCTTGACTAGATGGACTTTTGTTGGCAAAGTAATGTCTCTGCTTTTGAATATGATATCTAGGTTGGTCATAACTTTCCTTCCAAGGAGTAAGCGTCTTTTAATTTCATGGCTGCAATCACCACAAGGAATGATAAACCTATTGAAAGGTGTTCAGATACACTGTGTTTCCACTATGAGGCATAAATCTAACAGAAATGTTTGTTTATGTCACCAGGACTCAAGGACAAGCATGTTTGTGGTGACATTATTAAAATTTTCCGCTTTGATTTATTTGGACTCATAGATGGGTAAGTAGGAGATCAGACAAGGATAGTGAAACCATAATGGAACTGAAATGATGTGCATACAGATTTTCACCCACTACTTTTGTAAAATGCTGGGATATATGTTTAAAATATGTATAATAAAATGTTTTGGCCACCCTCTCTCAGATAATTCATTTTCTAGGCTCATAACAGACAGCTGGGGAGTGAGGAAGGGACAGGACTACAGCTGGTCTTCCCTGTGCCACTAGGACCAACGGTGCAGGGACATGGGCTAATCTGAGAGCAGAGTGTTCCAGGCTATTGTACATGAAGCAAGTGCAGGTGCCCTGGAGTCCTGGAAAATCCTTTCAGGAACAGAAGCTTCATGGTTTAAAAATAAAAAAGGAGAACTTTGCTGGCGGTCCCATGGTTGAGAATGCATGCTTCCACTGCAGGGCGCCAGTCAGATCCCTGGTCTGGGAACTAGAATCCTACATGCCAAGCTACATGGCCAAAAATAAGCAAATAAATTTTTTAAAAAAATAAGAAAGGAGAAAATTTCCATTAGTCTAGAGTGGAAAGAAAATTCTTCAAACACACACACACACACATAAAATAGTAAGAGAAAAAACCAGAATGTGAAAGAACTAGCAACTATGATGTTGAAAAAATTACAAAAGCACTAGGATATATTCATTAGACACAATGTACCCAAAAAGAGAGAGAGAGAGGGGTGCAGGGTGAGAAATTGGAAGAAAAAAAGAAAGAAAAGAAAAGAAAAAGAAAACACAGTTCTCTTAAGCATTTCCAGCTCTGCCTCTTGCGCTGGCTCTCGCTCTCTCTTTCTCTGCTGTTCTGTTTCCCTGTCTCTTCACGGCTTTCTCCACCACTTGTCTGGACAGGTCTCTGTCTCTCCATCTCTGTGTCCACAGATCTTCTGTATTTGCTATCACTGCTCACCCCTCTAAGTCTTTCTCTGCCTTTCTTTCCAGCTCTGTCCCTTTCCCCTTCTGTTTCTCTTCATCTCTCTTCTGTCTTACTCTCTCTCTCCTTATCTCTATTTCTCTCTTTATATCTCTCTGCCTGCCTACTCTACCACCTGTCTTTCCTTTTCTAATTCTCCATTTATATCTCCCTCAACTGTATGACTTTCTATCTCTATGTCCGTCTCTCCATTTTCTTCCAAGGGCATAAAAAATCCTGTGATAACGTCAGGATTGGCCTCTGTTTACTAGCTTTTCCACAGTGTGACATCAAGATCTCCCAGGTTCTTCACCTGTTGGGGAATTGTGGATTGTATTCTGCACAATTTCAATACAATGCTATGGCCTCTAGATAGTGCTTAAATACTATGGAGAAAGCTGATTTTTTTTTTTTTTTTTTGGCTGTGGTTTTTGTACTGTTAGCAGAGAATTAATTGACCCATTGTTGCTGCTGCTAAGTCGCTTCAGTCTTGTCCTACTCTGTGCAACCTCATAGACAGCAGCCTACCAGGCTCTCCATCCTTGGGATTCTCCAGGCAAGAACACTGGAGTGGGCTGCCATTTCCTTCTCCAATGCATGCAAGTGAAAAGTGAAAGTGAAGTTGCTCAGTCGTGTCTGCCTCTTAGCGACCCCATGGACTGTATGTAGCCTGCCAGGCTCCTCTGTCTATGGGATTTTTCAGGCAAGAATACTGGAGTAGATTGCTGTTCTCTTCTCCAGGGGAATCTTCATGACCCAGGGCTTGAACCCAGATCTCCTGCATTGCAGGCAGATTCTTTACCATCTGAGCCACCAGGGAAGCTGAGTATAGGCCCTAGGTGATTGTTTACACTTAATATCAATTTGTGAGGTCTGTTTTTCCCTCACATTTATGCCTATGCTTATGGGCAAGGTAGGGGGGTGATCCTAGTCAAACACCAATTATATAAGATTTTTTTTTCTTAACCTCCTCTCTGCAATCTCTATACCATTTTCTAACTTACCAGGAATTGTCCCTCTGGTTCTTGGACCAGGTTAGTGGACGTTAGTATATTTGCTCTGCCGTGCATTCTGCAACTGTGGCTGCCTTCTGCACCAAGAAGGGAGACAACAGAGAGAGCAAAAGCCACTGGGATTCTCCATGTGCTCTTGGGACCACAGGTTCTTGTGTGACAGAGAAGGTCCCTTCCCTCAGGGTTTAACCTCCATGTAGTCACTACTGCTATCACAGAGACACCGGGATGTGGGTTTGGGGGGTGAGGGATGGGAAAGAATGAGAAAGGACAAAAGAAACACAAGCAAAAACAGAAAAGCAGGGCTCCTGGCCCATTGAGTGCCCCCTTCCTTCTGTCTGCACCTGATGCACAGACAGGCTTCAGGCTCTTTTTGAGTCCAGGCCAGGGAAGATTTGCAGTAAAAAAATTAATAATAATAATAAGGGAAACTCACCATTTGTTCAATAACACTCACTTTATGATTTCCTTTTCCTATCTGTTTGCTACTCTTTATTTTACAGAGTCCTCAGATTAAGGAGTTACAATTGCGATCAATGAGAGACAGGGGACCAAATGTGGTCCCAGTAATATTTTCAGAATTGGAACTCACTCCTTGCGATGTGAATTTCAGCCCCTCAAACGAGAAGTGCCATTCTCCTTATTAGTTATGGAGCTCTAGTTCCAAATCTAGACCTTGCCAACTAAAGCATGTTGCTCACTAACTGGCTCTACTAGGATTGGGTCATTAACCCATTAACCACTGCAGCTACTGATGTTTAACACACCACGAAAAAACTTCAGGATGAACACCAGGATTGAGGTAATCTATGCTTAGGGAAGCTGGCAAATCAAGCCTTTCGATAGTTAGATATTATCAGGAAAAAATTTATGAATGCAAAATTTTTCACTTTCCCATGCTTAGAAATGAACTAAAATTATTAACTAAGATCTGATGCTCATGGCTAGCAGCAACCTACTACTCAGATGTGTGCTTGATTGTTTGTACTTCTTCAATAATATCATATATACACTGACCTCTCCCCTTACTTCTTTTTTAAAAATTAATTTTTATTGCAGTATAGTTGATTTACAATGCTTTGTTTATGTCTGTTGTACAGCAAAGAGAGTAATCTTGTACAGATACGAGAGCTGGACCGTAAAAAAGGCCGAGTGCTGAAGCATTGATGCCTTTTAACTGTGGTGTTGGAGAAGACTCTTGAGAGCCCCTTGGGCTGCAAGGAGACAAAACCAGTCAATCCTAAAGGAAATGAACCCTGAATATTCATTGGAAAGACTGATGCTGAAGCTGAAGCTCCAATACTTGGGTCACCTGATGTGAAGAGCTGACTCATTGGAAAAGACCCTGATGCTGGGCAAGACTGAGGGCAGGAGAAGAAAGGGGAGACAGAGATGGTTAGATGGCATCACTGACTCAATGGACTTGAGCTTGAGTAAACTCCAGTTATTGGAGATGGACAGGGAGGTCTGGCATGCTGCAGTCCATGGGGGTTGAAAAGAGTCGGATACAACTGAGTGACTGAACAACCACAACAAAAGAGGCCTACGCACTCCCGGTGACTCTCTTGGACCCCCATCACTGTCATGAGAACACGTCCAGCTAGTTAGCTGGAGGATGGAGTCCCACCTGAAACAGGGCTGATCCATTTCAGCCCAGCTCACCTTCGCCAGGTCATGCGATGGTAGCTGATGGGTTAGCTTGGGCCTGGCTGGTCAATAGCTAAATCTGACCCAGATCAGCAGAATAGCCTGGTTGACCTGTGTGCTTGTGAGAATTAATTATTGTTTTAAAGAAGGGGGAGACAGAGATGGTTAGATGGCATCACTGACTCAATGGACTTGAGCTTGAGTAAACTCCAGTTATTGGAGATGGACAGGGAGGTCTGGCATGCTGCAGTCCATGGGGGTCGAAAAGAGTCGGATACAAATGAGTGACTGAACAACCACAACAAAAGAGGCCTACGCACTCCCAGTGACTCTCTTGGACCCCCATCACTGTCATGAGAACACGTCCAGCTAGTTAGCTGGAGGATGGAGTCCCACCTGAAACAGGGCTGATCCATTTCAGCCCAGCTCACCTTCGCCAGGTCATGCGATGGTAGCTGATGGGTTAGCTTGGGCCTGGCTGGTCAATAGCTAAATCTGACCCAGATCAGCAGAATAGCCTGGTTGACCTGTGTGCTTGTGAGAATTAATTATTGTTTTAAGTTACTGTGTGTTTGGGATGTTTGTTATACCATTTTATTATGAAGTTAGATAGATGATAGGTAGATAAATAATTGATAAATAAATAGATAGACATAGATATAGATAGGCAGAAAGACAATATATAAATAGAAAATATAAAGAAATAAAACATATTATAATTTATTATATAAAATGTATTCATATACATTAACTATGTAAATAGAGTTTGTAACAATATGTATATAAATATGCGTATCTCTAATTTTCTTTATCCCTCTCTCACAATATCCCCCCCTATTTCTGTATATCCATTTCAACACGCATATCACACTGTATGTAGCCACATATATTCTTCTGTCTCTATAGCTCTGTCATTGTGTCTCTGCTTCCATTTCTGATTCTCTTCTTGTGTATTTCCCTATCTCTCCATCTCTGTCTCTGGTGTTTACCTCTCCCTCTCACTGTATTTATATGAAAATCTCTTTCTACTCTTATCTCTCAATATTAATATTCCCTCCTCCTCTCCATCTCTCTGTTTCCATTTCATTATCACTTTGTTTCTATCCCTCTCTCTTTGTCTTTTTACTTACCTCTCTTTTATTCTCTCTCTCCTTTCATTAGAGATCTATAATTCTGTGTGCACATTTCTCTCCTCACTAACTCTTTTTCTCTCTATGTCACTGTCTCCTCATATGCTATTTTCCTCTCATTCCCGCTCTGCACTTCATTCCTCTTTCCCAAACTTCCTAATACTAATTTCTATTGCTATCAGTGTCTTTAAATAGCTTCCTTTCCCTTTATCACATTTAATCTCTCTCTGCCATCCGTGCCATTCTGTTTTATCCTCTTCACTGGTCTCGTTGGCTTGTGGGATGCAGCCCAGGGCAGCTGGCCAGCTCACTATGATGGGAGAATGAGTTCAAGCTTACAAGTGTAAATGTACTTCTTTGGCTTC
>SJYC01143310.1:0-30083 GCA_006408675.1 Madoqua kirkii
AGAAGGGGATGACAGAGGATGAGATGGCTGGATGGCAACACTGACTTGATGGACATGAGTTTGAGTGAACTCTAGGATTTGGTGATGGACAGGGAGATCTGGCGTGCTGCAATTTATGGGGCCTCAAAAAAGTCGGACACGACCGACTGACTGAACTGAACTGAACTGAGGTTGCCTAGGGAATGAAGAATTTGAACCAAGTCAGCCAGTCTCCAGAGCCTGTGCCCTAAGTAAATTGCTAGGTTGTTTATGATTCAGCGATCAATTTCTGTCCTCCTTGGAATGTTGAATTGACGCATAATGTGATATTGTTTTACTCTCTGTGAGTGATAGTTGCTCAGTTTGTCCAACTCTTTGCAACTCCACAGACTGTAGCCCACCAAGCTCCTCTGTCCATAGAATTCTCCAGGCAAGAATACTGGAGTGGGTAGCCATTCCCTCCTCCAGGGGATCTTCCCAACCCAGGGATTGAACCTAGGTCTCATATTGTTTTACTCTCTGTGAGTGATAGTTGCTCAGTTTGTCCAACTCTTTGCAACTCCACAGACTGTAGCCCACCAAGCTCCTCTGTCCATAGAATTCTCCAGGCAAGAATACTGGAGTGGGTAGCCATTCCCTCCTCCAGGGGATCTTCCCAACCCAGGGATTGAACCTAGGTCTCCAGCATTGTGGGCAGATTTTTGTAATATCTGAGCCACCAGGGAAGCTACCTTAATTCTATTTAGATACTTTGGTAACTTATACCACCCTCTCCTGGTCATTTTGAATGCGTTTAGAGGTAAGAAAGTTTTTTTCACTTTGAATATCCAGTTGACACATAAATATTTGTTGAAAGGCCTACATTTTCCTCATTAAATTGACTTAGCACATTTGTTTTTAAAAATGACCATAAAGACGTTTATTTTTGGACCCTTAGTTCTCTTGCAGTGACCAGTGTACAAGAAGAGCACTTGGAAAGACATACTCCATCCTAGATGGAAAGGCCCGTAACAGGTACTTTCGCTCATCTGCAGCAAAACTAAAGGAAACTGATTCTTGGATTTATATTTCCCACTGGAAAATGACCCCTGTACCAGACTAGTCTGTAGTGCATGAGTGCTAAGTTGCTTCAGTGGTGTCTGATTCTGTGAGGGAACTGTAATTCTAGATTACCTTAACATGATACTCAAATGAAGAGGGCACATCTGGACCAGGATGCGAAGAAGCAGAAGTAGACAGTTGTCCCAAGATGCCAACCCAACCCATGTTTTCCTAATTTCTTGGACTTCTGCACAGAATCAAGTGTTTTCCCATTTAAGAAGGAGCCTATGCAAATTTTAGATATCAATCCAGTTGTTGGGCTTGTTTCCAGTCCTTTCATTAACCTTGGTGTATTTTGCCCTTCCAAGACATTGAGCGAATTTCACTTAGGAAATTTATTTAAAAGAAAGAAGTCATAGTCCTGTTCAGGCCACTATTGATATTACAAGATAGGATGCCCTCACTTGGCTGTCAATAATACCTACTCTAACAGTAACCATAAATATGAATATTCTTGAAAGGTTTCTCAAGCTCCACTAGAACAAAGAGCTGAGTTAGTCAAAAACCGTTAACCTTGGGACTTCCCTGGCAGGCCAGTGGTTAAGACTCCATACTTCCATTGCAGGGGATGCAAGTACAAGCCCTGGTTGGGGAACTCAGATCCTGTACACCTTATGGTACAAGAGAAAAATAAAATCTTCCCACTTTATTAGGGGAACACTTTCCACAATCATGACATGGATTTATATGGTTAACACCAGGCTATGGTCCTTTTAGCAGAAAAGCTCCCTTATGTCAGGAGTTTGTCTAATAACACTAGGCCATTGGGCTTTGTACCTTGTGAACAATGCCAATATATTATTACCTTAGATACAGCAACACAGGACAGACTGGATCAGAGGACTGGATATATAGTGAGCTGCTCCTAATAGAGTTTACTGAATGTGAGGAACCAATTAATGGCCTTGGTTTCTTCCAGGATGCACCATAAGATGTACCCTAGGTTTCCTGTGGATTCAAGGTCACCTTCAGGCCAATTTAGATATGGCCCCAGCAAATTTACCATTGTTATAAGCCTAATGGCTCAAATGATCTGTAATTCAGTGGTATGACCATTTAGCAGGTGTTTTTGTGCCTTCACAGGATTCAAAGATGTAACTGGCCATATCAAAGCTTTAACAAGTTCACGCAGCAGGCTATAAATAATAGTAATCAGATAAGCTATTAACCTACTGAATTCTGAGTTCTCTACGATGAGAAAAGTCATGTTACAAAACTGAGTGGTTTTCAATATCCTTACAGCATCTCAGGTTGCATCTGCGCCATAATTCAAACTGAAGAATGCTTTTTTCACACCAGATGAATCCTCTTTGACAACACATTTAATGACCCACAGGAAAAATCAGATTTCATCTTTAAGTGATCCACTCCCCAATCTTCATGATCTCTTAAAACACTGGTTTGGTGCTAAAAGCTCTTGGCTTAAATAGTTGGCTAAATTTATTAATACAACTACCTGTATTACTTGTATTCTACCTATTTTACAAGATTGCTGCATGACAAACATGTGGCTGAGCCACTGATAAAAATAATGATGACTATGAGTCTTGCAAGGATTGAATAAATATACAGTTCTTTATGAGATCAATAATTATAATAGTGTAACTCAGGTATGAGAAGAAGCAACAAGAGGGAAGCTTTTCTTGGACCATAACAGATTAGTAAGACAGGTGATATAGAGGCTTTGCTGCTGCTGCTAAGTCACTTCAGTCGTGTCCGACTCTGTGCGACCCATGGAAGGCAGCCCACCAGGCTCCCGTGTCCCTGAGATTCTCCAGGCAAGAACACTGGAGTGGGCTGCTATTTCCTTCTCCAATGCATGAAAGTGAAAGTGAAGTCGCTCAGTCGTGTCCGACTCTTAGCGACCCCATGGACTGCAGCCCACCAGGCTCCTCCATCCATGGGATTTTCCAGGCAAGAGTACTGAGGTGGGGTGCCATTGCTTTGTTTAGGCTACTGTTAATAGGGCCCATTCCAGTAATAGCATTTCGATTGGCCTATCAGTGAAATCCTGGCTTGACCTAGAAATGAACATTCTTGGCACCATTGGCCAAAATGATCATGAAATACCTTCCAATCCTTCATGCAATTTATGACCATGAGGGGGCACTGCCAACTGAAGAATGTCCTTCACCTTTTGTCTCTACTAGTATTGAGTCATTAGCAGCTGTAGTCCCTGACTTTTAACACACCCTGCAGAGTCCAGGGTGGAGATCAAGAATGAGGTACTCTCTGCTCTGAGAAAGCTGGTAGAAAGACTTTAAAATAGTTAAATATTTTCAGGAAAAAATCTTGAGCTGAAATTCTTGTATCGTCAAATATTTGATAAAGCATTAAAGCCAATAACTAAGATTTGATTCTCGTGACTAGCAGTAACCTTCTACTGAAATGTGTCCTTGATTGGATGTACCCTTTCATCAAAATTATATATATACTGACTTCCCTGGCAGATCAGATGGTAAAGAATCTGCCTACAATGCAGGAGACACAGGTTTGATCCATAGGTCAGGAAGATCCCCTGGAAAAGGAAATAGCAACCCACTCCAGTATTATTGCCTAGAGAATTCCATGGACAGAGAAACCTCGTGGGTTACAGTCAACAGGGTCACAAAGAGTTGGACATGACTGAGCGACTAACACTTTCACATTTTTCACTCCCTCCAACCCTTATCACTTTAGAACAGTTTCTCAGAGCTACTGAGAGTCAGTGTCCCAGGCTGCGGTCCTCAATAAGACACTGAGTGGACTCAACTCACAGCTCCTATCTTGTGTGGGCTTTTTTTTTTTTTCAGTTGACAACCGTAAGAGGCCTTAATGCACTTCTGCTGGGTCTCCTGGTTGCCCATCATTGTCATGAGAACAAGCGTGTGACTTGAATGTGCCCTAGGGTCAGACCATGAGAGAGAAGCCTTGTTCTCAGCCATAGAGCTGCTTCCCTCTGGGACTGGATGGATGGAGTCTAGGACCTGGACCCTCATCCTGGACCTGCTGGGGAGATGGGTGGACACCTGCTTTTCATGTTGACTTTGCTGAGCAGCCCTTTGCTCATTCACTCATCACACTGTCATCTGACTTACTGTCCTCTAGTAAGCCTTGCTCAGGTTGACTCTGAAGTCATTTTCACTTATGTGACTTCATATAGGACACTTCATTGCACAGATGAAGCCAGGGCCTCCTTATTACTGTCTTTGAGGAACAAAGCAGACTGCTGTCTCCCATACCTGCATTCTGTGCATGTCACTGGGCTCAGGAACCAGGTGTCACCCCATCTACACTGGGAAAATGAGACCAAGAAGTACCAGCCTCAGTAAGTCACAGATCATGGAAGAGCCCAGGTGGCTGGTGGAATGACAGGGATGATCTCGATTTTTCCTCCAGAATAGGGTCGTGAGCATGGATGGAGGTAAATCCTGGGTATAAGGTTCCCAACTCACAGAAAAGTTGATTGGAGGAACTTTGTCTCTAAAAGCTGGGAACCTGGACCCATAGCCTAGAGTATGTTTGATAACAATCACATGCCTATGAGGGGACTTTTCTTGCATTGGCTGTGACCCTTTGAAAGTGAGCAAAGTTGGCTGTGGTTTAACTGTTCTCATTTCCTTGTGACCCCCCAGCTACCCCTTGCACAGCTTCAACCAGCAGAGACCAGTTTGAGCATTTTCCACGAATCAACCACATTTGACAGAGCACGTAAACACAAAAACCCTGAGAAAATGAAACCTCATCAGCCACACCAGCGCCCTCCTGTTGCCACTCAGGCAGTCACCCCATCCCCAAGGCCCTCCCCTCTCTGCACCTCCCAGGCCAGGGCAGCCCAGGGCGAGTTGGGGCTAGAAGTCGCTGAGAAGTTGGAAACCACAAGAAACACTGCCCAGCAGGGCCTTAGCCATGGAATCAGCTGCAAAAACTCAGTGATTTGCAAGTTTCCCTTCTTGCCTTCTGTGCTTTCTCAGTGCAGAAGTAGTTCCAAATTTATAAGAGGAGGGCCATGTATTTGGGCTGAAGAAGCTTAATCAAATTCATGCAAATCAAGAAGTTGATCTAAGTTAGTTTCATCTTTCTTGTATCTGGTTGCTCTTATTTTCTTTCCCAAAGAGAATTTCTACTTCTTTTCCCAAAGAACCTGCTTAGCAGATACTAAACTGATGAAAAACAAACAAAAAAAGAAATTTCCAATTTTAAATGATACATTGGCTTATGTCTGACACGTAAAAGGTTTTACTTTAAAAGGTATCACTAGAGAAAATAGAAAAAAAATGTGATCTTTTCCCCACCCATGTATCATGCATCACACATTTTATGCCCGTGCCTATAGAAGTACAAGACATACAATTAAATGAACATCATACTTGTTAGTATTATTACTCTATAGAAAAAGTGATCAAAGAACATGAATAAATATTGCACAGAAAAATAAATTTAGTTTTTGCCTATATGGAAAGAATTTGGTCCTCATTTGTCAAAGAAAAGCAAATTTAAACCACAATGAGATGTTGTTTTTCATCCGGATGAGCAAAATCCTGACCTTTGATTTTGCTCTCCCGACATTCACCTACTTTGTGGTACAAATGCAGACCTAGCCCGTGTGTATCCTGGTGCTGCTCCCTGCTTAACCTTGGATGTCTTTCCTAGTCTCTCTGAGACCTAGTCTTCCCATCAGCGAAATGAGCATTATACTTGAGGCAAACAAACTGCCTACAGAATTCCTGATGCTTACTAAGTAGTTAATACATGCTGCCATTCAAAGAAAATTTTTAAAAAAGAAAGCAAAAAAAGAAAATGAGCCCAACAAAACATACAGAGATCATACACTTAGACAAGTTTTCATGGCTAAGAGAAATGTGTAATTTTTAGCCTTTTGACTGAATTAGCTCATCTTGGTGTAGTCCCTCTGGTTATCTCTTATTACTCATGATTTCTAGTTGACAGTTATATAGGACTTTGCTTTTTTAAAAAGGAGAAATCAAGTATTACTTAACTGTAGCCTGCTTGATTGACAGAAAGATTGCAAAGCATGAAGTCAAAGAGAGAAAGAATTCAAAAACAGTAGAGAATGCATAATGGGAAAACTTTGAGAATTATTGTCTGAAGTTTCCCTTTTTATTGTTGAGAAGTGTATGGATCACTCTAGCTCTATAAAAATCTATTGGGCCTTGAGTGTTTTGATATGGAACTATGCAAATGTTTGCTTAACTTTTCTATTGCTCACCTGTGGATGTAGCCTGTTGTTCTAATATTTATTTTATTGAACCAAGTCTCTTGAACTTTAGTTGCAGAAATCCTATTAGTAGGTGAGAGGTTGGTATTTAACCTCTTCTCAACCTAAGAACAAGGAGAAGAAATATGGACAGGGGAAGAGGCTGTTGTCTTCATCACCTCTTAACCTGATAACAAAATTTCCCTGTTTTAATTGAAAGTAAAAGTAATTTGTTTCTATTTTAACAGCAACTACTGTAGAAGGTAACCAAACTGCTGGTGTTTAAATCCCAGCTCTGTTTCCTATTAGCTATTTCCCTCTGCAGACACTCCTTACCTTTTCTCTGTCTCAGTTTCCCCAATTATAGAAAAGATCGAATGCATATCTCATAGGCTTCTCATGAAAATTAAATAACAGGTACCTAGACCAGCCCTAGAAAGCACTATTCCAGCATTTACTATTACTGCTTCATTAAGACTTTAGTCATTAAATTTATAAATTGCTCTGGAAATTTTAAATTATTTAGCTTGAACGCTTTCTTCAAAAGATGGATAAACTAGGCAACATGACAGACACTCCTTACCTTTCCTCTGTCTCAGTTTCCCCAATTATAGAAAAGATCAAATGCATATCTCATAGGCTTCTCATGAAAATTAAATAACAGGTACCTAGACCAGCCCTAGAAAGCACTATTCCAGCATTTACTATTACTGCTTCATTAAGACTTTAGTCATTAAATTTATAAATTGCTCTGGAAATTTTAAATTATTTAGCTTGAACGCTTTCTTCAAAAGATGGATAAACTAGGCAACATGACATGGTCAAGGAGACGTGACACAGCTGGTTAAAACAGACCCAGTAGCCCAGGTGCTAACTATGGGGTGTGAGGTGGAAACTCTGGTCCAGTGTTCCTCCCCCCATACCATGTGGCAGTCATGCTGTAGTGAAAAAGGACTGGACCAAAAGGATGTCCACCTTCCTCCCACCTCAGAAACACACCTGGATACACAAGAGGCTTCCGCAGGGAGGTTCTGAGGACCTCAGGGCCCACTGAGTCTAAGGGAGGAGCTGGGGTGGCAGGATGCTCAGAGTACCATCCACTGTCCTGCTCTGCCCAAGACTCTCCGTCCAACTGTTACATTTCCCCCCAAAAGCAGTTACGAATCTAGATGCACTCCCAAAGAAAGGCAGGATTTCCATAATGTTGATAACAAGGGGAGTGGCTATGGTGATTCCAGAGAACATACATGAGGAGAAGGCAGACGCACCCACAAGTCCTTAAGAAAATTCTCACTGACTCCTTGAAGAATCTCTTTAGTAAAGAAGCAGTACGTGTCTCCTTTTCTTTTGCTTTGCTTTGTTTTGTTTTCCCAGTTGAAAGTGAGTGCTGGGGAAGCTAAAACATACAAGGTAACAAAATATAGGATCTGAGAACAAAGAGACCTAGCTTTAAATGAGTATTACTAACAAAATAGTGGTGAGGAGCAGATGACTTTATGTCTCTTATCTGTAGAGTATGGACTATAACTATACTTCCTTCAAGGGTTCTTGGAGGATTAATGGGATTACCTGGTGAATAACAGGAAATGAGTCCCTCTTCCATCCACATCCAACTTGTCTGCAGGGAAATGAGATTCGAGATGATTCGTGATGATCCTGTGTATGTGTAGAATCTATCAAATCCATTTCTACATTAGAGCTGCCAACACTAGATGCTAATGCTGTTGAGGATTTGCATAAACCCAACATCATTAACTCATGTTCTTTATGCTCATGTAGACAAGGCTCTGTAACTTCATTACCCAGAAGAGGAAATGAAGGTGCAGAGTTCAAATCGCTTCCTGAGGTCACACAGATGCCAATAGAGACTCAGGGTTCAAACCCAGGCCCTCAGGTTGGGGAGGGGGCGGTCAGAGTCTGTGCACTTAACCCTCCACCCAATGCCCCTCTGGTGCTGGAGCAATTCTCACGGGGTTAATGTGAGGATCAGGAGGCAGGGCTTGTGAGATACTAGCACTGTCTGAACATGCACAGTTCAAGGCATGATGGGTGTCACCCTGTCACCATCAGAACATCCCAAATCAATGAGTCGAATCCGGTGACTTTGAAAGAGAAGGAGACCAGTACTTTCATTTGGCTAGGGGTCCTCTTGGGGCCTGGAGAAAGAAATGGCAACCCACTCCAGTGTTCTTGCCTGGAGAATCCCAGGGACGGCGGAGCCTGGTGGGCTGTTGTCTGTGGGGTCGCACAGGGTCAGACACGACTGAAGGGACGCAGCAGCAGCAGCAGCCTCTTGGGGCCAATGCCCCAAAGGAAGTACCATAACCACCATCTCAGGAAAAGATTTAGAAATGTGTTGTTGATCATTATTACAACCAGTGCTGAATTTAATAGCTCAGTCATCATGCTACTTCTTAGCTTGGTTAGATTTCATGAAATTAAAGTACACGCAGACAAAAGCGGCTGTTGGTTTCTCTTTTTAATTATTATGCATATTATTAAAACAGAAAGTACAGAACTCAAGTAGCTAAGCTGGCAGTCCCAGAATGTGTGGCAGGGAGGGTCAGGGTGATGGTCTGGGGGGGAACACTGAGGGAAGAGATGGGGAGCTGCCTGCTGTGTGCAGGTACAAAGACTTGGAGGCTGGAGAAGCTGATGAGGTTGTAGGGACAGGGTTGGGAAAGGCTCCCTTGGATCAGCCCTGGGCACTTTCCCTGAATAATGGCAGAATTCCTTGTTACAGAGGAAAACTGTTTGCCCAGTGGTTTGAACACCCAGTACACAATAACAGAAAAATGTACCCATTATGTAGATGATGAAGGAGAGTTGACCCTTTTAGGGCACCTTCTATCAGAAAATCTTCCAATCGCTGAAGATGCCTGTTCTCCAAAACACACAGAAGGCGATGATGGAGAAGTAGATCATGCTCTTGAGGAGGAGGAGGAGGTAGGTATAATAGGCAGAGGTGTTTGCAAACTGCAGCTGCAGGGTATCTAAGAGAAGTCCTTTGATTAGTTAGGCCTCGTCTTCCAAAAGGATAAAAATAAGTGATGGGGAAATGTCATAGAAAAGTCTGAGCCATTATATGTTATGCATCAGTGAGATTCCTTTAAGGGGTACAAACCAGGGAAATCTGTTGGTGTTTACAGTGGAGGGTGGCGGTGGCTAGTAAAGAGAACATTGTGCAAAATGGAATAAACATTTAATCCAAACTCTCTGAAACTTTAGGAGCTCATGCTTCAGTCACCTGTATTTTCTTTAATATCTCTCATTGTGGCTAAGATATCATAGAATAATTGTACTTACTCTCTTCTGAAATCTTCCAAGATATATAAGATGCCAAGAAAAACATAACAACAATGATAATGGGTCTGACTTGCCTCCTCACCAGGTCACCAGATCACCAGGTCTCTTCCTATGAAAATTTCCCTTTCCCACACTTCATCTCATAGAGTCAGAACTCCAGAATCACTAGCACTTGGTGTGGAAAGGATCCCAGGAAGCAATATGTTCATAACTCACTGCCCTCGGTCAGGTCAGGCATTAGCTGAATTCCTGGCCCCCTGATAGGAATGAAGGAGGGAGCAGCAGAGCCAGAACTTGTAAATTCACGTAGAACCTTCATGTGGAGAGAAGGGGCCACCTACTAGTACTGATTTCTGTGCTAGCTAAATGGATACCCTATGGGGGGCATTCCACATATGTGCCCTTATCTCCCAATTAACTAAGGTGAGTGCAATCATACCCTATTGGCAGTTAAGGAAACTACTGTCCAGAAGATATAAGTAATTTACCCATATTCATGCAATAACAAAACAACTGGAGTTAAAGTCCACCTGTGATACTCAGAAGCCCATGCACTTATACACATACCACCCCCTGCCCTGCACCCTGCAGTGGGTCCATTCTATCTCAAGACTTTGGCTTTGAGATTCTTACTCTATGCCAGTATCTTAGAGGCATAATAGAGAACTAAGTGTGTGAGCCATTGATTCAGATGTGCTGGGCTGAATTCCCCAATCGAGCCTTGTGACTTCGTACAAGGGATTTTATTACCTTCAGCTCTTTGCCCTCACCTGTAAAGTGAGGAGAAAATACTGTACCACCTCAGGAGAAAATACTGTTAGGAGGAGCAAACATAATTTCTAGGCAAGACATGGTACAGCATCTTGTATATATAAAGCTCTCAGTAAGTGTCAGTTCATGTATTAACTACTAAAAAAAAAAAAAACCTACAAGAAACTTGATATCACATTTCTCCAGTTATCTGAAACACAAGCCACACAAACAAAGAAAATCCACTTTTGAAATAATTCAGAGTCTATCACTTCACCCTCTAATTCAGAGGTATCTCACATCAAAACCAGCATTTACAGTGTTAAGATGACTCCTAGGAAATGATGATAGATTTACTTAAGAAATCACTCAGTCCACTTGCGCAATATCCAGACATTCTGGTTTTTCCACCTTAAACCAAAGAAGTTCAATAGTTAAATTTTTCCAGAGGAAAAAAATGTGGTAACATGACATAAAGGCAAACATAGACAAAAACTCACCACTTTCTTTTTTCGTGCAGACACGTGTAGCGACCTCTACAAAATAAAAGCAAGTATTAGTGAACTGTTTATACCCATTATTTGACAGTGTGTATCTCTGCGTGTGTCTGTAGATAGACAGACAAGCTGATAAATAGAATCCGCCCAGAGAGGAAAAAAATCTTTAAAAATAAGAGACCTACAAATTTAAGAACAGATGGTCTGATTTGACGTCATTCAGCAGACCTAACTCATATGTGGTTTTCTTCTCCTTTGTTACAATCAGAAGGTAAATTAATAACTAAGGACATCTTCCCTGGTGGCTCAGACAGTAAAGAATCTGCTTGCGACACAGGAGACCTGGTTTTAAACCCTGGGTTGGGAAGATCCCCTGGAGAAGGAAATGGCAACACACATCAGTATTCTTGGTAACACACTCCAGTATCTTGGAGAATTCAATGGACAAAGGAACCTGGTGGGCTACCATCCATGGGGTCCCAAAGAGTCAGTCAAGACCATCTTATTTTCCTTCTGTATTCATAACTTCTAACACAGTGTCTGCCCCAAAGTAGGTATTCAAGAAATACTGTCAAAAAGGCAAATCATCAGAAAAAGTAACTGTTCTACAGTCTTAAGCACCCACTGCTTACATGAAGGGATGCTCCCAAAAGGAATGCATCCAATCCTAGAATCCGCAACAGAATCTCACATTTGAAGGAGTTTGGCTTAGGTAAATTTCACACCTAGTCAAAAAAAAACCAGCCAAACCTTTCCAAGTCACACATACTCCAGTACTCCCAACTCACATACATAATTTTCTGCTGTCGTGGAATTTATGGATATTAGGATAACAATATAATGCCTGGAAGGTTCCCTGGATAAGAGAATGGCTACCTACTCCATTATTCTTGCCTGGGAAATCCCATGAACAGAGCAGCCTGGTGGGTCACAAAGAGTCAGACACGACTGAGTGACTAACTAATAACTAGTGAGGGATTATTACTGTGCCAGACATTTAATGAAATACTTCACATGTATTATCTCCTTTAACTCCCCAATGACACTGTGGTGAGTTATCCTGGGGAGGGATTCCATGTCACAAAAGGAGAATAAAGGTTAGAGGGTAAGTCATATCAGTGATGACAGTACAGTCAAATGTTAGTTGTGGGGATTAAATGAGATAAACCATATCAAAGGATTTGTAAAAATAATCCATCGAAATACAGAGAAATTAATCTCTAAAGAGACCACAGAATTTCACCATGTTAGTCACTCAGTGATGGACATTAGAAACACCTTCTTTTCCAGAGTTCTTAATTACTCTTAACAAATGAAATATTTATCACAGGAGCTCAGCATTTCAGTGCAATTCTTTCCAGGATGGCAAGAGAGACCAAATCACATTACTTGTTCTTGACAATATAAAACTTGACGTGAGAGTTGTATTTATCTAAAGTGAAAAAAGGCAAATAGTCATACAAAGACAAAATTTATTTAAGACATAATAAACTGTTGGATGGAGGGAAGCAGAGACACAGAGGTTGTTTGGGGTTAACTTTTTTATCTTAGGTGTGTTTTTGTCCACATGATATGGTTCTGGTGTGCTGTTTTACACCCTTGAGATCTTTTTTTTGGTTCACTCTAAAAAATGCATTTGGGATATAGTGTCCCCATTTTTTCAGAAGTTCACTTTTTACCACTTCGCTTTTACAAAAGATCTACATTTTTTGCAAAGGAATCTGAAGAGGATTTTCAGTTTTATGAAAACAGGCTAGAAGTAAAAGTAGCATTTAGTGTTTGTTTTGCAGCCAGCCGTGATAGAGGCAGTGGGCACCCCCAGCAGCAAGGATAGCATTGCCAAGGAAGTGTGCTCAGCATCTCAGCACTACATTGCCATAGCTCTGAACTATGTCCGTAAGCATCTGTGCTTTACTGTCTTTCTTTTATATATATAGTTTCATTTATTTATTTTGGCTGGACTGGGTCTTTGTCACTGCGTGGGCTACTCTCTACTTGCAATGTGCAGGATTCCCTTGTGGAGTGCAGGCTCTAGGGCACATGGGCTCAGCAGTTGTGGCTCCCAGGCTCTAGGGCACAGGCTCAATAGTTGTGGTGCTTGGGTTTAGTTACTCCGTGACATGTAGGACCTTCCCAGAGCAGGGACTGAACCCATGTCTCCTGCATTGGTAGGCAGATTCCTTACCACTGAGCCACCAGGGAGGGCCTGTGTCTTATTTTTTATTTACGTTTTGTGCATTTGTTAGCCAAACGTGTCTTCAGATGATTGCTTCTTCACTTGATGCCTTTCTGCTTAGGATAGATTTCATAAGAACAGTCTACTTTTGGGTAGAAGCTCAACCTGTATAGCTGCTGCTGCTGCTGCTGCTGCTGCTGCTGCTGCTGCTGCTGCTGCTTCAAAGTCACTTCAGTCGTGTCCGACTCTGTGCGACCCCAAAGACAGCAACCCACCAGGCTCCCCTGTCCCTAGGATTCTCCAGGCAAGAACACTGGAGTGGGCTGCCATTTCCTTCTCCAATGCATGAAAGTGAAAAGTGAAAGTGAAGTCGCCCAGTTGTGTCCAACTCCTAGCGAAGCGACCCCATGGGCTGCAGCCTACCAGGCTCCTCCGTCCATGGGATTTTCCAGGCAAGAGTACTGGAACCTGTATAGACATTGGGGTAAATCTCAAGAATGAAAATGCTAGTACACTCATGTTAGATGTTAAAATATACTTAAGAACTGGCTTTAATAAGTCTTTAAAAATTCTTTCTTTTCCTTACAGTGAATTTATTATAATATTAATAAAGATCATTTATCATGCACTGATTGAGCTAAAAACAATAATATAAAATTTTTTCCTCATAAAATCGTGTGAGTATCCTAAGTTCTCTTTCTCAGTCATCGCTGGTCAAAAACTTGGATCAGATTAGTTTCTATGTGCCTTCAAGTTCACGTCATTGATCTGTGCTTCCATATTTATTTCTATTTTTAAGACAACAAAAACAACAACAAACAAACTTCTGAGAAATAACGTTAGGAATTTAGTGTAGAATGACTTTGATAAAATGCCCTTATTAGCTATGTTACTCTGAGAAGCCCATGGGAGGCATTTATTTCAGAAATTAAGTGCCAAGTAAGATATATTATGAACTGGAACATCTCTCCTTTATGGTCACCATCACCTGGAACTTATTATTCCTATTTTCCCCTGAATATTAGGAAAATCAAAACCTAATAGGGCAATTAAACCCAAGGTTATAGTAAACTCACTTTGTAAATTTGCTTTCCCTCTGTTTTTTAGGTGTAGAAACAGAAATCTGAGGTTGTCTCTGTAATAGCACTATAGTTAGTTTTAGAAAAGGATATAAATAAATACAAAGAATATATGAATAAATACAACAGTATTATGTTTTGGAAAGCAAGCATTTTCTCTGATGTTACTTCATTTGCTCTTCATCATGGCCCCGGGACAAATCCAAGGCAACTACTCAAATGTAGTTTGATCACTGGACCAACTAAGGATCTGAGAAGGTAGACTTACTTCAGAAATTCAGACTGCTATGCCGGGAGCCAGCATGAGGAACTCCACCCATGGCAAAGGTCATGAGGAAGGAGGCTTCAGCATATGCAAAGGTGAGATCGAGCCTCAGGAAACCCCATGTTCCCGAGCATCTACCCCCAAACCCAGAGTCTGCCTACTTTACTTATGCTCTCACCTATACCTCTGACTTTACGGGGGGCTCTCCCCCATCACCATTTCTCTCGGAGAAGGAGTTAACTTGCAGCTCCAGTTAATAAAAGTTCCTGGGCGTGACAAGAGTGTTTCAACTTACAAACTCCTCTAGCCTGCCTGATCAGGTTCGTCCAGCCAAATGTGATTGTTTACAGCCTCCCAACTGTAAGAGGCATGAGATGCTTTAAAACTTTCTAAATACAGACTCTTTTGAGAAGTTAGAAAATTATTAGTATAGTATAGTGGGTTGATTAGAAATTATATTGGTGAAGGGTTTTTTCATTTGTTGAGCCAATAATTACTGCTAATTCCCTGCCCTGGATGTGACAAGGGTGTCTCAGGTCAAACCTCTCTGCTGGAAAACTAGCTTGTGTGATAGGATTATCCACACTGCTGCCAAGCACATGATTGTTTACTACCTCTCAATCATAAATAGCACAGAGAGTTTGGAGTATTTTGAAAGTCTTAACTAGCATAGGGCTTTTCTCATTGTTGAGTCAATGATTGCCGCCTGGTCTCCATATCCTTAGGCACCTGGGAATATATTCATGTATTTAGAATATAGAAAAGGAAATATAGTAGTTCTTGATGTTAGTAATACTAGACTTTTTGAGTTAATGAATTTTCTCTTTTATTATAGATCACTGTACTTTGTTATAAATCACTGTGTCCTTGCTATGTAAAAATGTAACTTTATCACTATCTTAAGACTAAATAGATCTTAAGGGGAACATTGGTGAAGGGTTTTCATTTGTTGGGCTGATGTTTGCTGCTAAATCCCTATATTCTCTGCCCTTATAATGAATATAACTAGCATATAGGAGAAATAAGTATTAACCTTTAAGATTAATCATGTTAAACCTTAGGCTAAATAAATTCCTTTCTTGATTGTAACCCACTACACCCTCACTCTATAGGAATGCAACTTTATTTGGAGGGTGGAGCTTGGTTTAAGAAAAAAATCACCCCTGGAAAAAATAAGTTTTCTGGTTGATTGACCGTTATCAGAAAGGGCCATCAAATGTCAGTAGGCCTCACGGCCAGAAGATGATGTAAAACCCATAAGACCTTTGTATAATTTTATATGAAGCACCTGATTGTGACAAGGGTCAGGTCTGCTGATCCCTGCGTGACTCTGTATTCATGCCTATTTATAACAAAAAGTATATAAGCAAATCTGAAAAATAAAGAAATCAGATCAGTTTCTGGAAAGACTGATTCCCCTGTGGCGTTTCTTTCTTGTTCCCCATTTTTCTGGCTGAATTCTCATCTGGAATGTGGGTACTCACCAAGCCTTCTAATTTTGCCTGGGCTTCTAAGATCAGACCAGGGAGACCTCAATGCCTCCTCTCCTTCGAGAGAACAGAAAGACGCCTGTGGCCTACATAGGTGGTGATTGGTATTCCACATAAACCAAGTTATTCAGCATCTTTTTCTCCACTAATTTTCCTGCTACACTATCCGTTTCTAATCTCTCTATATATCTGTAATTAAATAGGCTTTTTTCTAGGATGCTCACTCCATCTCCCCTTCAAATTACCCTGGATCCACCGGGGCTGGACCCCGGCATTGCTATACCAAAATATCTGTGCAGTTTTTTTATGCTTGTCTCCCACTGCTTAAAAAGACTTCCTAACCACAGAGAGAAGTACAAAATGATTCCTTCTTATGGGCACTCTGGAGCCTTTGGTCTGTTAGGCAAATACTCAGGACATTAAGTTCCAAGTCCAAGGAGTTACAGGACCACTTACAGGGCCAAGGCACGTCCAGCCCTCTGCCTGCATTGTGCAGACCTCTCCAGCATCTGCATCAAAGGGACTCCTTTGATCCTAACCACAGAGAGAAGTACAAAATGATTCCTTCTTATGGGCACTCTGGAGCCTTTGGTCTGTTAGGCAAATACTCAGGACATTAAGTTCCAAGTCCAAGGAGTTACAGGACCACTTACAGGGCCAAGGCACGTCCAGCCCTCTGCCTGCATTGTGCAGACCTGTCCAGCATCTGCATCAAAGGGACTCCTTTGGGATATTATCCCCAAATCACGAGTAACTCTGAGTAATTAGGGGATGAGTATATTCTCTTTTGGAGAAGGAAATGGCAACCCACTCCAGTATTCTTGCCTAGAAAATTCCATGGACAGAGGAGCCTGGGGGGCTGCCGTCCATAGGGTTGCACAGAATCGGACATGACTGAAGTGACTAGCAGCAGCAGCAGCAGCATATTCTCTTTACATACATTGTGGCTCACATGGTAAAGAATCTGCCTTCAATGCAGGATTGATCCCTGTGTTGGGAAGATCCCCTAGAGAAGGGAATGACTACCCACTCCAGTATTCTTGTCAGGAGAATGGAAAGAGGAGCCTGGCAGGCTTCAGTCCATGGGATCACCAAGTCAGACATGACTGAGTGATATTCTCTTTATTGTAGTGCATCTTTCTGGGAAAGTAATTCACCCAAATGTGTTCATTCACACATTGCTCCAGGACTGGTATGCTAGGGCTGCAATGAAAGTTTGTGAGAGGCATTTTCCAATGAAATACATTCATTATGTAGAATGGGAGTAAGTCTGTACACTTTAGCCTCACTCCATCTTTAATTGGGCTTCCCAGGTGGCTCAGATAGTAAAGAATCTGTCTGCAATGCAGGAGACCTGGGTTCAATCCCTGAATCAGGAAGATCCCCTATGGCAACCCACTCCAGTATTCTTGCCTGGAGAATTGCACCGACAGGGAAGCCTGGTGGGCTATAATCTATGGGGTTGCAAAAAGTCAGACATGACTGAGCAACTATCACACACCTTTAATTACAAAATTTTAGCTTAAAGAAGTAGGTAAAACACAAATCTCAAAAACCCAAGACCTTAATTAATCTGCAGCAGTAATCATTCTACTTTTTGTTGAGCTACAATCTGAATTCCTCATAAAAACACCATTTTGTCATTTAATAGCTCATTATTTCTGGGTTATATCTTGAACAAAGCAAAACTGAAGTAAGAGTGACTTTACTTGCTGAGTAGAACTTTTCTGAAAGGTATATAGTTCTTCTGATCAAGCAAGATCATCAAAAATGGAATATCTTTCTGTGTGTTTACTGCATGATAATTGATAGTTACTTGACATATGTTGTTTCATTTAATTTACACAATAACACTAAAATATATCATTGTGACCTTTATATTTTAGATGCTCAAACTGATATCAGGAGAATGGAAAGAGGAGCCTGGCAGGCTTCAGTCCATGGGATCACCAAGTCAGACATGACTGAGTGATATTCTCTTTATTGTAGTGCATCTTTCTGGGAAAGTAATTCACCCAAATGTGTTCATTCACACATTGCTCCAGGACTGGTATGCTAGGGCTGCAATGAAAGTTTGTGAGAGGCATTTTCCAATGAAATACATTCATTATGTAGAATGGGAGTAAGTCTGTACACTTTAGCCTCACTCCATCTTTAATTGGGCTTCCCAGGTGGCTCAGATAGTAAAGAATCTGTCTGCAATGCAGGAGACCTGGGTTCAATCCCTGAATCAGGAAGATCCCCTATGGCAACCCACTCCAGTATTCTTGCCTGGAGAATTGCACCGACAGGGAAGCCTGGTGGGCTATAATCTATGGGGTTGCAAAAAGTCAGACATGACTGAGCAACTATCACACACCTTTAATTACAAAATTTTAGCTTAAAAAAGTAGGTAAAACACAAATCTCAAAAACCCAAGACCTTAATTAATCTGCAGCAGTAATCATTCTACTTTTTGTTGAGCTACAATCTGAATTCCTCATAAAAACACCATTTTGTCATTTAATAGCTCATTATTTCTGGGTTATATCTTGAACAAAGCAAAACTGAAGTAAGAGTGACTTTACTTGCTGAGTAGAACTTTTCTGAAAGGTATATAGTTCTTCTGATCAAGCAAGATCATCAAAAATGGAATATCTTTCTGTGTGTTTACTGCATGATAATTGATAGTTACTTTGACATATGTTGTTTCATTTAATTTACACAATAACACTAAAATATATCATTGTGACCTTTATATTTTAGATGCTCAAACTGATCTGAGAAAAGTTTAGTAAATTTTTCTTTCTTATGTTTCAAAGTGAAAGTGAAAGTCACTAAGTCATGTCTGACTCTTTGTGACCCCATGGACTATACAGTCCATGGAATTCTCCAGGCCACAATACTGAAGTGGGTAGCCATTCCCTTCTCCAAGGGATCTTTCCAACCCAGGGATTGAACCCAGGTCTCCCACATTGCAGGCAGATTCTTTACCAGCTGAGCCAGCCAATACAATTTTGTAGGACATTTAGGCTATCATTAAAGGTAACAACATTTAAGATGCTTTATATTTGTTTTCATTAATGCTTGATTGAAAAGGTAGGGTATTTCATTTGGGGAAAAAAGTATTCTTAGAGGTTATGTTTCTTTATAATCTCATACCTTTGTTAACTGGAGAAAAAAGAATCTCTTGATCACGTCCTCCTTTGTTATTCTCATGTTTGACGATACATACATGTTCTTTATCCATTGCCTTTTTAGTCAAGGTCAGCCAGCTGAATTTCATGTATGTGTCATTAGTCTTAATGATATTTCCCTGATGGGATTCCAGAATTGTATTGCCATTCTTTTCTTTCCATTGTACCTTAATAGCATCAGGGAAAAAATCCTGAAGAAGGCAAAGATGTGTTCCAGCGCTATGGCGTTTTACTTCCTCAGCTGAAGGAAAAAATATAGTGGGCTTGGGAAACAAGTCTCCATCAAGCCTTCTGTCTGTGGGAGGAAATGGAAGAGAATTGAAAAGAATTATTAAAGAAACATGCACGTCATGAAGTTTGGAACAACTTAGCTTAGAGTGAAAAGAAGAAAAGCTTCCAGTGAATTAACTCTCATCATGGCTGTTCATACACAGTATATGATGAGGAACATATTATTGTTTTATTTCAAGGGAAAAGATGTTCAAAAAGTTATATCACTTGCCCAAAGTCACAGTTTTTCAGAAGCAGAGGCTCACCCACATCTTGGCTTTGGTTTCTCTTCCAAGTGCTAAATTGGACTGTTATTTTAAAATGCCCCATATCAATCCTTGTGACATTCATAAACAAATTAAGTTTCTTAAATCTCTTTTGTTCTATCATAGTGGAGACTATTTTAAAAGGGATGGGAGTAGGTGATGGGGCTAGGGGAGGAGATGAGGTAACTTTGATGGTTTCTCTACAGGTAAGAATCTTTGAAGTGAAGTGAAGTCTACAGTTATGTCCGACTCTTTGTGACCCCATGGGCTGTAGCCCACCAGCCTCCTCAGTCTGGGATTTTCCAGCCATGAATACTGGAGTGGGTTAGTTGTTTCTAAACAACTTTCATTTCCTATATCAGGTTTTGTAACTTATGGTCTCTCTGGCCAATTAATACATTCTCACATTCTGCAAATATGTTGAACCTTATTCTTCATTTAACTTATTCTGGGATATATCATACTTATTTTGATTCCTAAATAAATAAATGTCAGGAGAGGTTATCATTTTAAAACAATATATATTCACTTGTATTCATGGGAATCTATGTCCACGTGTACTTGACAATCTAAGTTAAACTTTTAGTTTCAAATGTGGGTCCTTTGCTCAGTTCTGAAGTGAAGTTCTCCTTGCTAATTGATAACTTTATACAACTTCTCAATGTCACATCAGAACCACTCTAGACTTTTGAGTGGGGCAGTATTAAAGTCTCACCTCTAAATTATTTACAGTGCCTTGAATTTAGAAGCAAAACAATAATATTTTCAGTATTTCTATTAAAATAAATTATTTTCAGAAATGTTTTTATTTTTATCTTGCCAAGTAATGCAGTTATAGAATTTTGTTTTGCTTTAGAAAATGTTCGTCAAGAACACATTTTGTTTTGGAATTTCATTCAAAGTTGAAGCATAACTAAGAACACACCATATTTTGACTTTCAGTGTCTCCCCTCAAATTTAAATCTATCTTGGGCTGCTATACTGTTTATGAACTAAAATATTTCTTCATTTACGACTGCTATATAAAGTGTATGTAGAATTAGTGTCACATTAAAACTTACAGCTCCCGAGTTTTCTTGCAGACATAAAGTCAAGGTATGTAAAAAAACATCACAGTTTGCAAAAGGTGTCACTTGGATGCTGGAATATTCTTGATTATATGCTTACTGTTAATATAATAATTGAAATTATAAGGCTTACAACATTTTCCAATTTGATCTTCAACTGAACATGAATGCTTTGCTGATACTATCTTTTGCTAACTTGCATTTAGTTTAACAATCCAAGGGGCAATTTCTTAAGAAATGAAGCTCTGGATTTCTCCTTTGAGAAGAAACGGAAAAATATTCTTGATAAGTTATGCCTGTGGAGCAAAGGTCTTGATTTCTATACTAAATCAGTAAGCAAGCAATCTTAATTTTTTACTCATGCTGTAAATACAATTAGCTCACAATGTGCTTAATTTTATACATTTCAGTTTTAGCACACATAATATTTGATTGATTGTAATGAGACACTAAATATTTCTCCATCTGTATATGTAATTTGTTGATCTTGATTTATGTGTTGTATTTTTTTCTTGTCATATTTTTAATCAGATATAATTCATTTATATTTAAATAAGAATTTCAAATTTATGACATTTCTAACTACATCTATTTGGCTTTATACCTTGACCATTCTCCATAAAAATTAATTTTTTTTCCTGATAACTATAAGCATGAAGCCCAAATTGCTATAAGTTGAGGCAATAAATTTTGGTGTTGATTTGATATCAATTAAGAAAATGATTAAGATTTATTTTCTTATATGTGCATAAAGTGTTCATGGTCTACATTTATTAACAAAAATAAAAAAACAAACACATTTTAATTTCATTTTTCTTGTTAAGTGAAAACAGTATCCCCTAAAAAAATGAATACGTCTAAAGTCAGTCTTTTATGTGAGTGGACAGTAAGATAATTCTTCATTTGAGCAATTAGAAATACAACTGTATTTGCTAGAGGACATCTGTTCTGTCAATGCTATAGGCTGCAAATAGCTCCATCCTGGATACAATCTCTTTGAATAGGTTGCAGTTACATTATCCAGCACCCATGATAAGTAAGTCGGTGTGCAAAGTACTATATTCACACTATCTCATTCAATTCCTATAAAACCCCTGCTGGGTACATATTATTATCTCATTTACGGATTAGGAAACTGAAGCCAGAGTAATCAGAAAAAGATGTGTATAAGAGACAGGATATAATTCATTTATATTTAAATAAGAATTTCAAATTTATGACATTTCTAACTACATCTATTTGGCTTTATACCTTGACCATTCTCCATAAAAATTAATTTTTTTTCCTGATAACTATAAGCATGAAGCCCAAATTGCTATAAGTTGAGGCAATAAATTTTGGTGTTGATTTGATATCAATTAAGAAAATGATTAAGATTTATTTTCTTATATGTGCATAAAGTGTTCATGGTCTACATTTATTAACAAAAATAAAAAAACAAACACATTTTAATTTCATTTTTCTTGTTAAGTGAAAACAGTATCCCCTAAAAAAATGAATACGTCTAAAGTCAGTCTTTTATGTGAGTGGACAGTAAGATAATTCTTCATTTGAGCAATTAGAAATACAACTGTATTTGCTAGAGGACATCTGTTCTGTCAATGCTATAGGCTGCAAATAGCTCCATCCTGGATACAATCTCTTTGAATAGGTGCAGTTACATTATCCAGCACCCATGATAAGTAAGTCGGTGTGCAAAGTACTATATTCACACTATCTCATTCAATTCCTATAAAACCCCTGCTGGGTACATATTATTATCTCATTTACGGATTAGGAAACTGAAGCCAGAGTATCATCTCCAAGTTCATATAAGCAGTAAGTGATGGATCCAGAACTCCAGCTCAGCCCAAGCTTACAAAACATCCTTTCACCATCAGAAAAGGAAACACATCAACTCACAAAATTTACCTGTAATAATAAACTTTGGCCTTGGGCCAAACACCTCTGTAATTACATAGATATTAGTACTTTGTATAAGTCCACACGGACACAAAGCTAATTCCTATCTCAATACGCACACAGCACTGTCTGTGCTATCCTTTACTATGCAGATTTGTTTAAAAGTCCGTTCTAAAATTTCTACATCTAAACATCATCAAAGCCTTGTTTTCTCTAAACATTCTTAACTGTTATTCCAATTTAGTTTTTTCTTCTTTTCTCTAGAAAATTGAACAATTTGCATTCCTCTGATACCTACCTGTGACTACAAGTTTTGTCCCATCACCGAAGATTTTTACATAATAACTCCACAGTGATTTAACCCATATCAAAAACTGTAGACTAATTTAGCATCTCTGATTTCTTCAAATCCGAATGTAACTGTGACAGTCTGCTATTCAAGTGCATGTTTAGAGTCTGAACAAAATTTTTGAAATGTATGGGCAAAAGGCATTATTTCTCAATTGTTTTTGTATTGACATAATTTTTAACTCTAGGTATAATTCAGATAATAAATTAAGTATTACACTTGGATATTTGACTTTTGTATGTATCCTTATAAGCTTGCATGTTCAAGCTGCAAAAACTCATATTTAAAAGATACAAAATTTTTAATTTCCAGACATTTCTACTGCAAGATGAGAGAGCACCTTATATTCTAATATTTGAAATTACGCTCATTACATTCTGTCTCTTATACACATCTTGTAGACTTTTTGATGATGTTCTTCCTGACTGCTGTGAGATGATAACTCATTGTTTTATTTATTATTGATGTAGTTTTCCTATGATTTAACCACTGATGACCTAGTCTTTTCATGAGAACATCATCATAAGCCTGATTTACCTCTGACTTGTCTCAAAACAGTGTATGAAATGCAGAAGCAGGGATGATGGAAGGAAAAGTATAATTAATAAAACTAAAATGAGACAGTGATGATTTTGGTGGAGACCCATTATGAGCATGTATTGTCTTTGTAATATTTTAAAGCAATAACCAATGAATTAAAATGTATTTGCTAAAAGATCATCATACATAAGTGACAGATTCAAAATCAAAGTTTATGTTTTTCCCTCCACTACACATTACTATAAATCATTTTCCAGGACCCTCGTGAGTTATAACTGATTCATCTTCATTTAACTGGATTATTATCATTTACATTGAATAGAGTCAGTTGCAAAAAGCAGACCAGAATGTTGCTTTCCAATTTACAAACTCATTTGTTCTTATGATCACAACTACTAACGACATAAAAATACATAATTTTTTTCACTTTTCAATGCTTTATCAACTTTGCGAAAATTTTTTAAAACTTTCATTTCCATGGATCTCATAGGATAAGAACATCTTCAAGAGATGTTCCCCATCGTCCAGGCAAACTTTTATCTTTAAGGCAAATGAGGAGGGAACAAATTTACTGGATTGAATTTAAGGAGAAAAAAATCCATCTTAAACATTCTTGAATATGGTCACAAAGTTAAATATTTTGAAACTTGATATTAATCATTCTATGACTAAATAAGTTGAACAATATTAGTCCAAATTTTCCTTCGGTTTTTTTGAAATTAAATTAAAAATTATCTAAGAGCTTTGAAATTTCCCAAGACTAAATGAATCTAATGTATCCATCACTGAGGGACTCACATTTGGTCTAACTAGCTAACTTTTGTCAGTATCCTCTTTACTAGGTCAGGAAAAGAACACACTCCAAGGACCTGGATGGAATCACTGACCTCTCCAGTCATTCCCCTTGCCTAATTCGTTACCAAACAGGGAGTAAATCCAAGAATTCTGAGCCAGCTGCTGCTGCTGCTGCTGCTGCTGCTAAGTCACTTCAGTCATGTCTGACTCTGTGCGACCCCACAGATGGCAGCCTACCAGGATCCTCCATCCATGGGATTTTCCATGCAAGAGTACTGGAGTGGGTTGCCATTGCCTTCTCCATCTGAGCCAGCACCAACACTCAAGCCTGCAGTGCCTGTATTGCCTACCTCCTATCCCTACCTCACTACAGAATTTAAAGAAACTTCGCCTGTAACAATAAGCTGTGTTCTGGAACCAAACACTTTGTTACTCTGGCCACCTGTTTGCACTACCTAAAAGCCTTTATATAAATCTCCCTCTGTGCCTGCTCTCAAATTGTGCCCATATCTTTTCAATATTTGTAGAAATATATAAAAATTGAACATGCTAACATTAAATAAAGATGGAACTCAAGCAAAAGCACATTAGGTACAAATGATCAAGAACTGAAAAACTGATCCCACTCTTACTGGGGACCTTGGGCTTGTGTGGTCCCCTCTCATCTCATATACATTGAAGAGTGGAAAGTATGATTTCATCCTTTCTCACCATTTTGCCTAAATCTTCTAAATATCCTCCCTTTAAAGTGTTTTCATGCATAAAATCAGTTCATGCTTAGAGTATACAGTAATGTTTCTTTCATTTCCAAATTTGAGCAATAATAGGAATAATATATTTGAGTATTTCATAGATGTATATTTGTTACATTTTATAGGTATTTTGTGATATATATGTTTTAAGAGGAAAATATCTGGGTTAATTCTAAAGTAACTTCTTTCCAGAATCTAATTCTCATCTAGTAGACAAAATGAGTTGTTACAGACTGTGAATTTTTAATGATGATCTCTCTTAAGCTATTCCTTTGCTGAAAGACTGCTCCCCTCTGCCTAAAAATAACCTTGTGGTTTCAAGAGCATTGAAATAAAATCCTCCACTGCTCATCAGAGAATTTTATTCAGCCTTGTATTTCTCGAGTATTTGGTATCACATTTTCTGCACTATTTTAAAATTTTTATTTTATTTTGGAGTATAGTTGATTAACAATGTTGTGTTAGTTTCAAGTGTACTACAAAGTGATTCTGTTATACATATACATGTATTTATTCTTTTTCAAGTTCTTTTCTCCTATAAGTTGTTACAGAATACTGTGCTATACCATAGGAACTTGTTGGTTGCCTGTTTTAAATATAGTAGTTTGTATTTGATATTTTTCATTCTCATAATCACTGAAAAGGCAGATCTAAATTATGCAATTTAGAAAATTTGATGCACTACAAAAAGAAATTTGAGTTGAATGGTGTCAAAATGACTTATTCTATTAAGATGACCTGAAAATCAAATTGAGTACTTAATAGATGTATATTCAGTATGACTTACATGATCTTTTCTGGGAGGAAAGAGATCATTTCATTTCCTGATTAGAAGCAGAAGCATTGTTTTCATACGTGAATAACAATACAAATTATGAATTATTACTAATTAGTAGTCAATTACAGAATCCTTTTAAAATGTCAGAATACAAAAGATTAAATTTCAGAATATAAAAACAGGATACTTCTCACATCACTTAATGATCCAGACCATGCACTTAGGAATAATAGACTATCAGATTCCAAACTTCACCACAGTAACTAGTCATGTACTTTATTTAGGCAAGTGCCTGAACCTCTCTTAACCTCAGTTTCCTTATCTATGAAATGGGAGTATAAGAATTTCTGTTGAGGAAAGAGATAAGACCCTAAGACTACTTATCATGGTGTCTGGCCTTCAGTAAATAGTAGCTGATATTATTATTCTCTTTAAAAAATGATCTGCAGCCATTTCATTAAAATCTTCCAACAGAGTACATGGATTTTATATTGCTTAGCTGGGTCCAATATGGATTTTATATGCAATAAACATTTTATGCATTAAGAAAGGAAACAAGCTCATCATTCAAGACTTCTTGCCTCTCTGGCAGAAACAAGCCACAGAACATTGGGTTCAATCATGTTGGAATCTATAATGATTTTCTGCTAGTCAAGAAACACTTTGAGTGTTGAAACTTGTTCTGTTTTGTGTCTTGTTCACCTTTTATCACCAGCATCCAACACAGAAACTGTCCTCAATAAATGTTTGCTGAGAGAATAAGCAAATAAGGATGTCCAACCATGCAGACTCTTTTCATCGACTTTAGAGCTGAGATGGCTCGTTGAGCTCACAAATTCCATATGCAGGCAATGTAACAAGAGATATGACTGCATAAGTTTCAACTGATCTCAGCCTCCCTCTAAGAACTTAGAGTAATAAGAAGTGGAATAATAAGAAATGAGATTTCTCTATCATCATTTACTATAATTTTTTTCCACTGCTGTTAAGGATGAGCTGAAAACCAAAAATGTCATTTTTTCAAGTTACTGGGAGAAAGAAATACTGTGTTTACTACAGAGAAGAGATAAATTAGAAAAGTGTTTCTCACTTAAAATTCCATTTATTAGAAAAGAATTTTGAACCAGTAACTTATACCAACAAATTACAGACATAGTCCTCAAAATACTTTAATTTCTACCCTGAGTCTACTCTTTGTTGGATAAAAAGTTGAATTTCTAAAAGTAGAATTCCAGCTTCTAACCAGCAAGGAAGTGAATAAGTCATTTACAAGACAATTTTGTATTCATATTCAATGACCAGTAGTTGCAAAACTGTTCATACACTGAGGAAAAGAATGTGGCAGTCAAATAGGGAGAATTCTAAATTTTTTTCCTAAAAATCAACTATTTTCACTAATTAAGTTGAAATAAGAAAAAGTTACTTACCAGGAGGTATTACTACGAGCTTAGTTCCTTCACCAAATACCTTGATCCAGGTTGAACTGTCACAATGATTGGAGCTTCTACAAAAATCTCAGCCTTCTCTTTGCTTCAACACGTAATTAGAAGTTCAGAACACTTTGTGGCGGCAATTTATTTTCTGACTTTGAAAGTCCTTGAACATAGGTTTCATGGCATCCAATATGTATAGATTTACCTCAAATCAATTGACCCAAATGCCTTTTGTTTTCCTCTGAGTCATAAACATTAAAAAGCACTGATAGATAATGGAAAGGGTAAAAACAGAAAAAGAAGAGTTTGGCATCAACCAACTGCTTTTCTAAATTTCCAGGAAAAGTATTCGGAGAATTAGGGCTTTCTTTTTATTTTCAGGTGTTCCGTTTTGTTGAAACTGTTCAGAGATTTCATCAAAGAACGTCTCTTCTGTTCTCACAAACCCCAGGGCTGCTTCGTTAGTGATTCAGGAACGTACTTCTGAAAGGCGGAAACACTTAGGTAACTGAACATACAAATATACCAACATAAATATAGTGAGCAATGTGGACAAAGTTTTTCTTTTTCCATAAAACCACTTTCACTATTGGGTCACATGATTTTTACAAAAGCAATGTCAAATGAGAAAATTTATTTAAATTAAACCTTAAAAACTAAACCTAGTTCTCTGGATAAGTTGAAAGAAGTCTTGTGATGCTGCTCTGTAATGTTACGTCACTTATTTGGATTGGGGGAAAAGAAATTGCCAGAAGCAGCTGAGTGCTCCTCTGAGCACAGATGAGTTGTCCATCTCCAGGATTCAGACAGAACAGGTCCTGAGCACCCCCATGTCACCTGAGATCCACCCGGTCCTGGTCTAACCCCTGTGAGCAATCAGTGCCTCTGTCCTGAGGCTGAATGTCAGAGGAGATCATAGTGGGCAACTGACCATTCACAGCAGCTCACGGACCCCAACACAATGGGAGACAATGAGAGACCTGGATGAAAATCATGTTAGGGTTTCTAACTGAAAATTCCAAGGTATTATTACTTGGAGCTGTCAAATACCCTTTGTATCTATTGTAGGTAAGAATGATACCTGCCCACTCAATTCCTTTCTGATCCTTTTCCTCTGTTTTGCCTTATTCCAAGAAAATGAGCAGAATTATAAAGCATTTTAGGAGGTGTCTGTATTTCAAGATCCATGAAAGTATTAAAATACAAAAGAGGAAATAAAGAGTTATAAAATCCTTTATTAAATTAGAAGAACCATATGAAGATTGTAATATCTTAATGAAGAAAGTAAAAGTATTAGTTGCTCAGTCATGTCCAACTCTTTGTGACTCCATGGACTATAGTCTGCCAGGGTGCTCTATCCATAGAATTCTCCAGGCAAGAATACTGAAGTGGGTTAGTCATTCCCTTCTCCAGGGCATCTTCCTGACCCAGGAATCGAACCTGGGTCTCCGACATTGCAGGCAGATTCTTTACCATCTAAGCCATCAAGGAAGCACAATATCTTACTAAAGAGCATAAAAGAAACCTGAACAAACAGAGAAACATTTCATATTTGTAACGGAGAAACTCAAGACCATAAAGAAGCTAATCTTTCCTAAAAGCATGTATATAAGTTGACTGCAATTCCAATCAGAATTGCAATGACATTTTATTTTTTGGTCTTTGCTGTGAAGTGTGGGGGGGGACTAGGTAAGTTGATTTCAAATTCTAGTGGGAAGAATAAATACAAGATAATTGAAAAATATTTTTAAAAACAATGGTGAAGAGACATTGTACTTAGTAGATTTTATCACATATTACAAATCTACTAACTAAAACATCATATTTTATTTTTCAATAATAAAGAAATATATTATATACAGGATGCTTGGAGCTGGTGCACTGCGATGACCCAGAGGGATGGTATGGGGAGGAAGATAGGAGGGGGATTCAGGATTGGGAACATGTGTACACCTGTGGTGGATTCATGTCGATGTATGGCAAAACCAATACAATATTGTAAAGTAAAATTTAAAAATAATAATAATAAATAAACAGACATAAAAACTAAAAATAAATAAATAAAACCAATTTTGGACTATTGACTACTATGTTGGGAAAAACAATAATAGCTCTCTACCTCATACCATATAAATGGGGTTCCAAGTAGATCAATATCAATATTGAAATGAAAAAGACTCTAGAGATGTGAGCTAAAAAGAAGCAGGAGACTAATTGCATCTGTTGTGTGGGGAGCTTGAAAAGGGAAGAGGTGTAGGAGACACCTTTACATAATATTTAATATTTCAAGAGGAGGAACTTGGAGAATATTCACTTTTTACAGTATTTTTCAAACAAACATTTTTTTGAAAGAATAAATGGTGGTGACTTAGTGAAAATTTTGGTGACATGATCAGATCTGTGCTTTAGGAACATAATGTAAGAGCAGAAAGATGGGTGGGTCAGTGGACCAATCCTGAGGAAGCAGACACGTTTCAGAGACGATTGCCATGAGCTACTGAGAGGCGTCTGTGGACCCAGTTACTGTAGCGGCAGTGGGGATGGACGGAAGGGCTGGTGCAATAAATATTAACAGGTTCATCAGGTTTCTAAGAAATTCAAAGGGGAGAAATCAAATTAACGCTAAGAAGGTTGAAAGTGAAGGAAAAGATGTTTCAAAATCAGAAAGATAGAGCTCCAATTTTAACCCCACCACTCCTGGTGACATGTCCTTGGGTACATCTCAGAGTGTCAGTTTCCTCATCTTTTTTTTTTTTTTATTCCTCTATACTTTTTTTTTTAAATTTTTGTTTAATGCTTATTCCATTTCACAGTACTGTATTGGTTCTGCCATACATTGACATGAATCAGCCACAGGTGTAGACAATCTCCCCATGTTAAAGCCCCCTCCCACCTCCCTTCCCTGCCCATCCCCC